>JAWWEN010044529.1:0-12376 GCA_035582955.1 Sycophila texana
TGTTCTCCACTTTTTCCATCATCAAAATGATATAAAGAACCGAAAAAACTTTGTTCAATAGGTGTGCCCCATCAAAATTTTTTTGCCTCTTTTTGGCCCGATTTGTTTCCGATTTTCGTGGGAATTGCACATATACGTATTTGATGTATACATGTATATTCGGCGAAGGAGCGGCTTGCGCGGAGTGCTCGATGAGCGGAGAAAATATTGCGGAGGCTTTATCCATATACTACCCACGTTAGCGCAAGCTGATCGTGATTTATTTAATTTTTTTTTTTCAGTGTTGTGATGTAAGGGAATCCGACACCTTTAAAAAAAGGGTAAAATATCGTCTAAAAAAAGAAGAGTACACTCATTAGTCTGATTTAACACTATAAAACTATATATATTCGGTGAGAGTATGTTGAAATTATTGTTATAATTTATTATTTTTGTTAAGATTATTTTTTATAATCACAGGTTATTGTTATAAACTTAACTTTTTAGCCTGAAGAAGACCGAGGTTATTACCTAATACGGCCGAAACTTCGACAGATTTTTGCAAAAAAAATATATTCACATTTGATAGAAAGTCATCAGAATCATATTTTATACTAATCCTATATATAAATAAATAAAAATTATGGTGAAATTAGCCGAGGAAGAAGTATATAAAACAATTTTTTTTTAAGTAATGTTATTTTTCGAAATTTGGGCTTTGGTGCTAACTACAGACCCAACGAAAGCATGGATTTTGCTGGGATTGGGTTAGTAATTAATTGTTAATAATTAATGTCATTTAGGCCAGAAAAGTTGAACTTTGAAAAAGTACAAAAATAAGAAATTTAAGCAAAAACACAACTGATCATTTTAATATTAATTTTTCACAACGATATCAGAGATAAAAAAAAACAATATTCTTTCCATACCTATAGTAATTTACACACTAAGAAAAAAGTATTGTAAAAATTACTATTTATTCGGGAATGTGCTCACAGACTGGACTCTAAGATAAAAATTACCATATATATATACTATACAGTAAATTTTACTATATATTATTATAGTAATTTTTATCTACAAGAGTCCAGCCGATGATCACGTTCCCAGTCACGATCTCAGTGCACTTAAGAAAAATCAGCAATCAATCAAACCACTTTTTTCAACTATTACTTGTCGCCGTAACAATGAAAAATAGCATCTCCTCCAAGCAGCAAGAAAGATAAGAGAGACAGAACACAAAACTTTCATAAATCCGAATGCGTACCACAGCGCTGAAGTAATAAGCCCAGCCCGAACAATGCAACACTTACGCGCTGAACGATCCCCCGGCGCGTTACGCAAAAAACGAAACTTTCCTGATCTCCCGCGCGTGTGATATTACAGGCTGCTGAAAAACGTCAGGAGCCGATAGTCGAGGCATAAATCACCGCTGGAGTTAACTCGTCGTCGATGAAAACAATATAAGCGATCGAAACCGGCTTCGTGTGTTAAAAAAAAAAAATGTATATATCCCGCGTGAATCACGTGCGCGAAGAGGCACGAGCGCCGACGTCCAAGTCGATTTTATTACGACGCTTTGCTGTGAGAAAGCAGCAGCTTCATCTCCGACGGCTCGAACGCTCCCCTTTTTTTCTACACGTGCGAGAAAAATCAGCGATGATTTAGACGCCGAGGTATGCAAATGCATTTGTTTTTTTTTTTATGAGGAATTTTTTTGATTTTTTTTTATGACAATGATTGTTGATTTGAGATGTTTCGAGCGGAAGATATTTAAGTGTGTTTTGATCGCAAAATATTTTTTGGTCATAGGTGTTCGCAATGTTTTGCGTAATTTTAGTGTAGCCGTATTGTGTACACGCGTATGGCGAAGAAAAAAAGTACGATAGTGCTGCTTCGATTGTGGTTTAAGAATGACAAATGAATTGTTTAATATTAAAATGAGGCCTGTTTTTTCATTATAAGCATTGAAATTTAACAAAAAATAATATTATGATGAATTTGATTCTTTAATTTGTTGTTCTTCTCTACTTAAACAATCCCACTTTAAACATAAACCATCCATCCTTAATACATCAGACTTTAAATAATTATAATAATGTTTTTCTAGCATTTTTTTTATCTTCATCTCAAAGCATGAAGACGACTTGGTATAGTAATATTTCTTGGGATTTACATTTTAATAAAGTTGGACTAATCAAATTTTTCATCGGATGTTATCTGATAAATTGATGAATCAATTTATTTCAACTACAGGTTTCATTTTCGGAAAATCCAGAATTTCAGTACCGCTATATTATTTTGTGCATAATACGCTTTAGGACAGTCTAAAGAAACTGAGATAGTCGATCGCCGATTTAAACGGACGTGACAAATTGCTGCGATATATTCTATCAAAATTGTCATTTATATACCTGCAGAATAAAACAAGTGACTTGAGAAATCGAATTGTTAATTGACTTGTTCACTTAAATGGTGATCCGAAAATTAAAAGAGTTTTTTATACCGATGTCTATCAATTTACACGCGTACAAACAAATTAGCATCTAACATATAAAAATTATCAAGTATATCTCAATTTTTTTAAATCGTCTCTTCTACAGGTTACAACAACCTTATCAAATATTTTATTCCTGAAAAATTAAAAAAAAAAAACAAATTAATACTAAACATCGTCGAAAGTAAACGACTTGGTTACGCAACGGAGGATCGTTCTTCGAGCTATCAACCCACATCAAAACAATCTTTACCTGACGCTGACGTTTTAAATTGTAAAATTGAAAAGAGAAACACAGCAGACAATTAATTGCGTGCACTTAAAAGGAAAGTCGGGTAAACAAACGCGCAGAAATCGATTGAACGTAAAAAAGTGATCCCCGGGCTACTGCTGCGCAGCTTTAAGATCGCGATCGATTAGAGCCTGTACAAATACCGACGTCGTCGAATTCGCGATAATTGACTGGACCGAGGTGCCGGAAAAAAAGGGAAAAAAGTAGAAAAGTGGCGAACTTCCTGCATTATCCCGTCGCCCGGCGAGACGAGCCTTCCTTCCTCTTTCGCCCGAGTCGGAGAAATCGATCCATCGACTGCGCCAGTCTGTTTACTTTATATAGTGTGATAAGATGATTATTTTTGTTTTTTTATATTTTATTTTCGATTTATTTTATTTTTTAGAACAGATCTGTGTTTATTCTATACAAAAAATGTTTGTATGGCAGTTTTTATGAGAAAGTATTTTTCTGAAGAATTAATAGATAATATTTTTTTTTTTTTTTTTTTAAACAAACTTTTAAACAAACCTTATTTAAAAAAAATAGACGTTGTTTTAAAAAACCTTAAAAAAAAAGTTATTGCGACTGTTTCAAAATATGTAGGTGATTTACTTAGCTATGTACTAATTATACTAAAGTGATTTATTTGCTAATCAATTTTTTTATATTCTACGCTAAAAAATCATTTTAAATTAAATTCGTTTCGAAGAACGCGAAAGAATAATTTTGAAGCTCTATACTTGCATAGTTGAAAAATTTTTGATAATTTTTTGCAGTAATATTCGCGTACGCTGCACGATGTGGGTCAAAGCATATACAGTAAACCTTTGCAATTAATTTTTATTTCTTCATTGCCCTCGCTAATTTTAGAAAGTCGCGCTATTTTCACGTCTGAAGTACAAATACAAAAAGAAGAAAATAACAATAAAAAAGAAAAAGAAAAAAATGCAAAACTGCAGCTCATACATCGTCTAAATATATATCCCTGGGAATCCAACGAGCGACAGTAACGTAAAAATACCAACAAACTGCAATGCGTTTTACGACTGGCAGACACTCCGCTCGCGCTACATAAGGAGCAATGAATACTCGAAAAATGAAATAATTTCATAATTTCTGCCTTCATTTTTTTTTTTTTTTTTGTTGAAATAAAAAAAAAAAATATTTTTACGATCAGCAGTGAGATCGCGAGGAGATAAAAGTCGCGTTTCCTTTTCTAGAAACCGCTCTCCCATTAAAATAGCTTCTGTATAGCGGATAAAGAGACCGAGAGTTCATTTCAAATTACGGAAAAATGCAGCAGGTAATTGTGCAGGTTACGCGCGTAACGAGCCCGAGTCTCATACCTGCCGAAGGACGCTCAACCCGACTACTCTATGCGATGCGCGTATGGGCATCCATCAGACAACTTTGCTTTGAAATAAGGCAAAAAAAAGTTGCTCTTCTGCTTAGACGATACATTGGATTACGTGCAGTGGAAATTACGAGCTGCAGCATTAAATTACCGGTAATTTTGGGATATTTTGCAAAAGTCGCTTATTTTACGTTACCTATATAATTAATGCGCCATGGTAATAATTAATGTTTACCCTAATTTGGCCGGTATTTAGAAATTTTACCGAAATATTGGAGTTTAATTTAAGTTTACGCCTACAAATTAATTTAATTATATTAAAAGATATTAATTATTATAACAATAATCATAAAAAAATAGTATTTTTTTCTATTATCAGACTTCAAACTCCTTTTTCCATTCATTTTTGTTGCTTTATAGTATTTTAGTTTATTTCATTGCGCTCCTTAATTTTATTCCAGGGTAGTAATATCAGCATAATAAAGCGAAACAATTTGTGTAAAAACCATTTCAATCATGATTCTTTTATTAACTTTTGCACATAGTGCTATTGCGTGCGCCTAAACCTGTTACATAAATGACTATTATCATCCATAAAATCAGATGCTAAGTAAATCTGACTTTTTAATGACTATTTAATGTTCTGCTAATTAATTTCATCAGTTTACATTTAATAAAACAGCATAACTTAAAAGTTCAACCTCCTGAAAAAACAAACGCAATTTAACACACCATTTCAAATTGACAATTAATCTACATTGATTCATAATTCACTGCTAAAAAAATCATAAACAAATTGTTTTGTAAAAAATAAAATCCTTTTTTAATTTACTTAATAAAAGAGAAATACGATAGCAGTGCTTTGAAGCATTTTAAAAAGCGATTTGATCTTACATATAGTGCACGATGAAAATAAAAAAATATATATATTTTAAACACATTCTTTGTGTCAAAAAAAAATGCAAAAAAGAGTGTACATTAAACAAAAATATTTCTTGCAGTTTCATATCGAAATAAACAAAATACAGAATCGTAAACCGCGTGCCCACTTGAGCTTGATATCTGGCACATCTTAATGCTACCTCGCGCAGCTCCGCTGATCCCGATTTTTTTTTTTCGCCTCCTCGTCGAGATGACAATGGCTCAAAAAAAAGGCAAGGGGGATAAGGCTTACGTCCGGCCGCGCGCGAAGGTCCCCGTCGCGGTCTCCGGCGCAGCCTTGGCGTATCGCTCCCGCGAGTGATAAGAGGTCCTCTCGGCATCGCGGGAGGTCGGCGAACCGACTCGGACGCCGCTAAGTGTGTCAGTGTTAGCGACGGATGCGGAGAGATCAAGAATATCTTGTCGACGGTCGCGGATGCAAAAAAAAAGGACTGCGAAACTCTCGACGATCGCAAGGCGAAATTTGCATTCTCCTATGTACATATATGTATAGACAGTGTCGCAATAAGTGCGGTGGAAGCTGTTGGATTTTATCTTTGAGTATAACATATAATATCATTGATGTCATTGATTTGAGTGATAAGTTGAAGATTTTTGAATAATTATTATATTTTTTTTCTTTATTTGAGAGAAATTATTCAATTATTATAACATTTTTATTATATACAAGCTAATATAGTGTTTGTACCATTGTTAATAAATAAATTTTTGTAACACCCTTACTCGAATACTTAGCACCAAACATTTGGTGCTGTTCGAGAATCTTTACCTAAACATCTAATTAATCTCTAATTTTTATTAATGTTTAAATTTTTTAATTTACAAGATTTTTTTAACCTATCAGATTCGACGTATTGAACGAACCTTACTCAGAGGAAAATATTTCATTAAAAATGATTTTTTTTTTACTAATGCAAGGTCAAACTTGAAAATAAAAGAAATTGCCATAATGGTCTAAATTTTAAAATATATTTAAGTGAAATTTTACTATATTTGTAGTAAATTTACTGCAAATTGATACTGGTTTTATTTGTCGATGTGTATTTTATTTTATTTTATAAACGGGTTCACCCCATTTTGTCCAGATTTTGTCCAGTTATCCTTGTTTTAGTACAAAAGACAAATTACTTTCTAATGCATCATTTTTTTGCGCTTAAAAGAAAAGTTCATCGACTAAAATTTTTAATAAAACCGCAGAACAGGACCCAGAAGAGGTTAATCACTTTGACGATCAAAACAACAAAAATTCTCGCAGAAGCAGCGCTCTTCCATCCGAACAGAACGTTTTTAAGTAAGTATAAGTGAAATCGAAGCAGCCACTTATTTTGTCGATCCGCGAAGTTGGCGACGAGTCAAAGTGTGGCACTGTTTATTTGGGAAATAGCCGTGGTTTTCCAATAAAAGAGGAATAAAAAAAAGCGAAAAAAACGGAGCTGACCGCAAGTTGGTGGAGAGGGGCAAAACGATGTCGCGAGTATAGCTCGATTCTCATCAGCATATCTCGCGTCGCGAAAACTAGTTCTTTCGTCTGTTTACACTGGTTAAAAGAGCGGGGATGAACTAGATCTTCGGGCATTTGCTCGTAAATTTTTTTTCGTTCCTTTCAAAGTGGCTTATGTACCAATAACAAGAAATCGGCGCATTGAATAGGTACGCGGGGGTCATTTAGAAGATCAAAGTTTAAAGTTTCTTTTGAGGCGTGGAAAAATTGAATTTTTAGATTTTACAGCATCTTGTAATATTTTTTTTATTTACTAGTTGGATTGAGCGCGCTACGCGCGCCTCGGTATTTGTACTAGGCTATGATGACAATATTTATCTCTCGACATTCAATTTTTTTTTCGAAAATCAAAATCAAGTTCAAATTTCGAGATTCGAGATTCGAGATACAATGTCGCAACACCGATACCTCGTCTATTATTTTTATATAAGGGATTTTTTTTCACGGCGTCGTTAATGTTTGTCGTTTGTCGCTTGAACAATTTATGGATCTATTTACTCGCTAAGCACTAGCTAATTTATGCTCATCAATCTTGTCTTACGCTTTAACGTAGCGAGATCTACGATTAATAATAAAGCGAGTAAAATATTATCTACTTACAATAAGTTGTTATCAGGATGACGCGAGCTTACATCTTACCTAATGCTCAAAGAATATTTCTATAGAAGCAACGTTTACATAATATTTTGTCCCGTTTACACCGACAAAATTATTTAATAATTATTTTAATGGACAGTTTAATTCGTCTCTTCAGCATGTGAAATGACAATTTTTTTTTTTTTTTTTTAAGAAAACTATTATCAGTAAAAACATAAGACGCTAATATAAATGTACGAAGAAGTAAATAACATAAGTTTAGAGTTTTACATATAGAGGAAAGAATTTAGACTGAGCTTTAAAGTAGCTTCATTTTTTTTTTTAAATTATTATCATACTTCGTTATTATAATGATTTCACTTACGAGAATCACAGAAATAGATAATTAGAAACAAACTGCATTTGTTTTAATTAAAAATGCTTGTTAGAACTGTATTTATTTTTACCATACACACTTAAGTAGAATGGTAATTAAAAAATTTTTAAAAAATTACTAAAGCATATTTCATTTGCCGTATTGCAAGTTAGAAATCAGGTCAAAATTGTCGAAGTTTATTGCCAGACGACACATTTGCATTCAAGTTCATTAACACACTTTAACCGGTTTTTATAATGATTCAGTGATGCTTATTCGGTCTCGCAAAGGAGTTTCATCATTTCTTTCAGGATTTTTGCGATGCCAACATTTTAATCTTTCACTTTGAATCTTACAGTAAAACTTTAACGAAAAATAATTTTTTTAAACATAATAAAACTAACGTGTGGTATTATATAATAGCAACTAATGCATTTATTTATTCTACAGCTTTAAATAGTATAACTCAATTTTATTAATTAAAAAAAAATAGTTTACAATAGTAGCTATATTTATAATTAACCCGCACTTAAATCCTTAAGAATAATAATAAAACTCTGTACTATGAATATAAAGAAAGAAAAAAAAATGTGTGAATACTGATAATGCCACGTAAATTGTCGGTCTAATTTTATCGACTTTTTACCGTTACCGGGCTTATTGATGTTTTTCACTTTGACCCGTCCTTACATAAGTCAGGTCCATAACCTTAATCTCTGAATCTCGGTATTTGAAAAGAATCGGCTTTTATCTGGACGAAAAAGATTTATTTATTTTTTATTTCACTGGTGATTTTTACCGAAAATCGGTGTTTTTTTTTAATTTGTCGCGTGAAATTATGAAAGTCAAATTTTAGTTTACCTTAGAATTAACAGTGAAAGAAAATACAGTTACGATTAAAACTGTTCTTTAAACGTGTCCAGCATACCAGATTACGTTCAGTTTACTTAAAATGAATTACTTTTTTGTGACACTATTCGCCCAGTTAATCTTTCCTCTAAAATTGAATTAGAGAATACAGGGGATTTTTCCAGAATTATTTCGAAATCGCACTTTATTATTTAATTGAATATTGGATATTCTTACTACCATAATAATTACACTTCTCTTTATTGAGTGCAAAAGTCCTTGTTCCATAAATTATCGAACAATGGCTTATTACACAACATAAACTATAAAACGTTACATTACCATTTATTGCTCACAATTAATTTGAACAGATTTTAAGACGCCGTAAAAATTGTGTCAAAATAATAAAAGAAAATAAAGTACGTCACAAAATACAATTTACAGTCTTTTTTTATCAAGTGCTAGATAAATTGATAATAATCGAATGCACCTATAAGTATACTAAAGTACACTAAAACTTTATAATTTATTAGAGATACAAATGCTTTTTATTTTGATTATTTTTTTATTTTAGATTAAGAAATTTCAGTTATGCTAATCAACTTGAAAGAAAAAATTGGTTGACAACTGGAACGGCAAAGATTTGGCAATGAAGAAAATTTAGGATGGTTCCGTCACGTTACTCTGAAAAAAAAAATTTATACAAATGATTAGAAAGTTCACCGCTCGATTATCTCAGTCTAGTCAAAGTTGACGCTGCCGATCGCACATGCGAAGGTCATGAAATCAGAGGCGTTAAAATTTCCGAGAGAATGAGCTAGGAATTTTTATTGAAAGTGGTGTACACATACCGATCGATGAATCGATTGCAGCAACCATCGTTGCTTACGTGATCAATAATATAAATGGATTGCTCGTACTTATCGGGTCGATTCAGATACGAAAATTAGCAGGATCCCACGTCGAACGTTTTTTCTAACTGTCAATAAAGCGATTATGTTTCTTTTAACTTTTTTTTTGTAGTGATAAATTTAATTATAATTAGCACGAGTGTGATGTTATAACAGGATCGTATATTCGCTTTATTCTCGTGTTAAAACAATATCGATGTAGCTTCTATAAGTAATCAGCATGTAATACGTTGTGTATAGAAATGGAGTGACGTGATTATTTATACTTTGTACGTAATCTATGCAAATAAAATTTGTATGTGTTGTTTTCTGTTTTCTTCTTCTTCGTAAATTATGAAATGTAAGGTATATAGCAAACCAATACAAAAAGTGCAGCCTCCTACCTCGAAATAATTTTTTTAATAAACTTTCCTATATTTACTATATACGTATTGAGATAGCATAATAACTAATAGAGATATATAATGATAATACAGTTACGTAAAATTAAATATTTTACAAGAAATTAGAATTTCTTCCTTTAAACAACACTAGACATACCTGCAAAAATTTATAATAAGTATACTTTAAAGTGCCACATATTTTAGATAAACACTTTACACCTCATAAAATTATTATCAACAAACTTTTCGGTACATGTTTAAATTCTACTTATAGGACTTACCATTTTATCGTACATCTCGAGTAGTCTTCAAACGTTGAGGTAAGACAAACAGTTTCTTAAATACACGCAAGTTCAACATTAACATATTTTTAATCCACTTTTGAAGAAGTATATTTGTCTAAGCCTTAGAAAAAATTTTCCCCACGGATTCGAAAAACTTTCTCTTCGAGAAAGCAAAAATAATGCCTGTAAAAGAATGATGGTCAATTAACGTAGTAAACAAGGACGCCATACTCCACTCTTTTCCGTGGAAAACTGGCTCTCTTGCTCCTTCGAATTTAAGTCGTTTAAGCCAAATGAGAAAAACCGTACCATCCATCGCCACTTTTTTATCGAGAACGGAAATGAGCAGAATTTCTATACTTGCAGCTCCTCAAACGGGAGTTTCTTTCACACGCACGTCATTTAATTTAATTGACATTAAATAATCCAAAGACGTCATTCAAAAAAACGTGTATAAATACACATGTTAAAAGAAAATCAAGCGAGAAGCAATGTACAGTTGGGTGTAGGCCAGCCATTGAGGCCGCGAATCTCAATTGAATCTTCAATGAGTTACCGATTCGATTATTCTCGAAATCCACATTTTTATTCACCAACAATCGGGTTTTTTACATGAAAAATTGCACTATGTCGGTCTGCTGGAATAAAAGTTTCAAAAAAGAAGAAAAGTACTTTTTTCAATTAAATGATCATTATAAAAAGTACTAAATGAAGAAAAGAGTTTTACACGAATTTAATAATTAACAATAAATTTAAAAAAAAAGATTTATTATTAAGATTTGTTTTAAAATATATTAGTAAGACGCGCGCTTAAAGAAATAACGTTGGTCTGGTGTTTTTGCATGAACCCATCGCGTTTTCTGAAATAAAAGTTTCAAAAAAGAAGAAAAATCCCTTTTTCAATTAAACACTTATTAAATTTTTCAAAAAAAAAAGGAAAAAAGTGTTTTTTCACACAATTTTTTAATCATCATTAAAATCATTAATAAATTAAAGAAAATAAAAATTCGCTTTATTAAGCGAATTTTTATTTTCTAATAATTCTTTTAAAACTTTTAATTTTTTCTAACTAATTCTTTTAAAATATTTAATTCAATCAGACGCAATGTAACATAATAAATAAAAAATGCGCAGACTTGTTATTAAAAACCTAAAATCATCGATCACAACATTTTTACCATACGTAATAATTTTCACAAAAAGTTACACGCTATATAGAAAACGTAAATTGCAGATTAGCATAATAATTTCTACCACTGAATGCTTCCACGTCGATTTAAACTATATAGCTCGAGCAATCAGTCAAAAACGATCAAAACTTTCAAGTTCGCTCCGAACGATCGGAAAAAAGAGAGAAAAGTCCAGGTCGATTTGGAGACCGAAGGATCGCGCTGTGGACGCCCGGGAGAAATGATTAACAATGGGGCACCGGGCAATTGATTAACTGCACCGAATCGGTTATCGCGCCGCCGCGGAGTCACTTTCGTTCCCGCGGAACGCGGCCGATCGATCTTTTCTCCTCTCGCCGCGGTGTGCACTGTCGCCCCGCGACTCTCTCGCGTGTGTGATTGACGGCGCTCTTAATTCGGTCCATGCAGCTACTCCCCGGCGCGGCTGCCTTTCGCTCGGCTCGCAAATTGATTTACTCGTTTATTTGCTCCGCTTCGCGATGGGAGAGCCGTTAGATGGCGAGATTTCTATTGTGCACTTTGCTTCAGTGCTTTTGGAGGTTTATTTCGATGGGGTATCGGTAGCGATCGATGGGAAGAAGTTTATTGCTTCTTCTATTTTTTATTTATTTATTTATTTATTTATTTATTTATTTATTTTTATTATTTTTATTTTTTTTTTGAAGAGAGGATTTTAAATTGCACTGGAGTGTGCAACAAGAGTTAGTTAATTTCTTTATTTCGGTTGCGGCGATTTACGAACATATAAAATACTACTCTCACCTATTTTACGTTTATTGATGATGAAATTACAGTTTCATGGATCTTAAATGAATTGAAAAAAGTTTTTAAATGATAATAGTTTATTTTATTATATTCTCATTAAGATTTGCGTGGATAAATCTTTAATTGCGATGTTTTAGGACCTTGGCAAACTTTGAAATTAATTTTCTTTTTTTTTTTTTTTGTTTAGTGTTTTCTGCATAGCACTTATTGCAAATATTTTAGTTATAATTTTATACAACACTGAAAACAAAAATTAGCAGATTCAACTAAAAATTTTATTGAATACTTCTACCAAAACTATTTTATTAATTTAATTAAATATTTAGTTGAATTGACCAAATTTTTAGTAAAAAAAATCGATCTAGTTAAATATTCTGTCATTTTAAGTATTTAACTAAAACTTTGGTTGATTAAACTATACACGGAGAAAAATATTCCATTAAAAATTACTATAGTTTTACCTAAAGCGAGGACAAACTGGAACTATCAAAAAAA
>JAWWEN010044540.1:0-47455 GCA_035582955.1 Sycophila texana
GACTAATATTAAACCAATATTGATTTTTCGATCATTCCCAATATTCGTAGACATTTTCTAAAAACATCATAAAATGATCAAAAAACACTCAATTGCCATTTATAAAATGTTAAAATACGGAAATTATCACTTCTGTCGGGGGTCCCGAGACCCACACCTTTTTTTTTCTTTTATAAAGATAATTATCACCTGTTCTTCGAGATACTTCAACGAGTCGAGCCAAAGCTGTCCAATAGGTAGGCTTTTGAAGTAAGAGCTGCCTGAAGTGAAATGCAGCGGTATCGAAGTCAACTTTTCGAAATGCCAGATCGGCCATCATTACACAGGCTGCTTCATTATTTGGATCCGCGTTTAACAGTGTCTGACAATACTGAGTGCATTTCTCCAGATCATTCATCTGTTATACAAATTAAATTTCAGTAAAAATGTCCGTAAAAAAACTACAATTTTTATTATAGTATAAGTAAAAATTTAAAACCTTTTACCAATTACCTGCATGTATAACTTAGCCAAAGACAGTAAAGCCTTGATGTCATTGGGCTTGCAATTAAGAGCCTCTTTGTAATTGTCGACTGCTCGATCAAAGTCTCTGATGGACGTCGAGTGTTCTGCCATGGTAAAGCAAATTTCAGCAAGAACGTTTTTCTGATCGAGTAGATTTGGTAGCATAGTCGCACGCTGTAAATATCGAAGCTGATTTTCTTTTGCTTCGTTAAGAGTCGACAGTGCTCCTTTTAAATTTCCTGCTCTCTCTCGTATTTTCGCTAACAATAGCAACTGGTTCCCACGCATTTCTAATGACTGAATGTCAGTGGTTCCTCTACCTTCTGAAATTATGTTTGAAAATCATTTAGAAATTCTTTAAAAGAAAAGTAAAAGTACCCTAACATAACGAAAATTGTAATAAGCATGAAAAGCGTGTGTACCATTCAGCTCCTCAAGTAACACCTCTTCAGCTTTTTCGAATTGTTTAAGCTTCATAAGAAGCTCGGCAAGATCCAGCTTTAAGTCTCTGCAACCGTCCTGCTTCACTGCCTCCCTATAGTACGCTATAGCCTTAGCGTATTGATGAGTGCGAACGAGAGCTCGGCCCATTTTCCGCGCTAAACTTTTATCTCGAGGTCGATTCCGAATAGATAATTCGTAAGCCTCGATTGCTCGTTCCGGCTCCTGAATCGCCAAGTACGCATCGCCTAACATGCTGTACGTTTCGGATCCTGGGCAGTTTTCCACTAACTCTCTGTGTAAAATGTTAAAGAATATTTTTTCATTTTCATCAACTAATGCAAACACCGATTTACTTTTTATTGTAAATTTACCTGAAACACTTTGCGAACGAGTGGCGATCTTTACGCCGATTCAGGTACACGTCGGCAAGCTTCGTATGCGCTTGAAGGTAGTAAGGTTCACCAGGAGCCACGGCAGCGAGAAGCTCAACGGCACGTTCTACTTCGCCCATGGCAAGACAAAGCTCAGCGTGACCGATAACGGCTCGCCCAGCTTCGGGACTACCCGCAAGAACTGCGCGGGTCTCCTCCACAAGAGATGACGCCTCGGCAAAACGACGCATGCTCGAATAGGCAGATACAAGCTCTAAACATAATGTTGCTCTGTCTGACGTCGACATCGTTGACTGGACTGATCGGTGCTCATCCTTTGGCAATTTTCGCAAACCCGCACACACCATCGCTGTTTCCAAATTTTTTACTGCACCTGTAGACCAAAATCATTTAGTATGAAAGTTAGTCACATTGATTTTCCTATTAGCCAGTAGCGCGCTTTAACTTTTACCTTCAAGATCTCCGTTTTCTTTTGCTACTGTACCAAGGATCATGTGGTATAACGGATCATCCCTGACTTTAAAATTGTAACTTAATCCTACTTCCAAAGTCTGCGACGCACTTTCATAATGCCCTTGTTTAACCAGAATTCGAGCCATCAGTAAATGACCAGCAGCGTTCGTTCTGTCTACTGTATCAAGCAACTTCTTCAAGGCTTCCATAGCGCCTACAGAATTGGTAATTTATTAATCTACATTAGTTTCACAGATATATTCTGTTAAGTTACTATTATTGTTCTAACCGTTTAAGTTTCCAATCTGCATTTTAACTTTTCCCATTAACAGCAGGGCTGAGCTCACACCTGGACAAGCTTCAGTGACGTTCTCGAGCAATCTCACACATGGGCTCGCATTCAGTTCGTCTTCGTTCATGTTGCTACTACCGATCGGCGAATGCACCAAAAACTCGCTTACGATATCCATGCAAAGATCGGGATTTAAACTGCTAAGATACTGACAACCATATTGTAAAGTAGAACAGGCCTAAACATAAAAAATTAGGGTCAATTTGATTTTTAAACAAATAAAACTACTAAGAAATTTCAAGTCTGAACTGTGATTATTTTACCTTCAAGAGCGTAGATGCAGCCTTGTTTAAATACTCAAGTGCTTTAGCAGAATCGCCATGAGTGATCTTAGCGGCCATGTAAAATAGTTCAGGATTAATCAAGTTGGCCGACTGCAGGTTCATAAGATAGTCGATCTGCTGCTTGGCAATATCATCTGTCGCTGAATCGTGCAGTTGACATTGTGCTAATCCCAATAGAGCTGCGAACGAAGATTCATCCAGTCGTACAGTGGCACGATACCAGTGTTCAGCGTCCTTGTATTTCCCCATACGGATGCACAGGTTGCCCAGCTCCACCATCAGTTGCGCATTGCCAGCCTTTAATTTTAATAATTTTAATAATTTTATTAGTTTTAATAATTTTAAGAGAAAAACTTTTTAAAAAACGTCGTACATACATTCTGCTGCGACATCTTATCAGTGACTTTAAAAAGCTCAGCTAAGAGCTGCTGATTTTTGCAAGCGACTCTGGTGAAGAGCTGCACATTCTCGACGTAGAGGCTGATGTTCCTGGGCTCGGCGGCGACGAGGCTCCTGAGGAAGCTTTGAAGATGCTTAGCGGCCTCGACGTAGTCTGCTTCGCGGCACACGGCCACCAAAGCCCTAAGTTTATGAGCATCGACATCGCCACCCTCAAAGGACAACACGCGATTCGCAGTCTCGACCGCTTGCTCCCATTCACGCAGTGCTAACAAATTGTACATTTTCTCCAGGAGTGGTGCCGCCAATCGTGGATGCCGCACTATTAGTGGATTCAGAATGAGCATCGCACCCGAGTGATCGCCCAATAACTCGCGCGCCTTTGCAGAACCCAGAAGAGCACCGAAGTGCTTGTTGTTTTCTTTTAGCACTGCTTCAAAGTAACTACCTGTTTGCAAATATTATATTATTATAAGATTTGTATTTTTATTATTATTTTTTTTTTGAAAATGAGCAATGTGTGTTTGCTAGTGACCTGGATTTGGATCATCTGAATTTAAAGAAGTCCAGCCTTTTGCCATGAGTACGTGAGAATCTGTTGGATTCAATTTATAAGCTCTATCAGAATATTCTTTTGCTTTATCCAATTTTCCTAGTAAAAGTAAAACCATTGATGCCAGAGATAAAGCAGAGGCTGGTACTTTCCTACGATCTTCCCTTATTTTTGTCTCCACTTGAGTCATTATTGTTCGATCGGCTGTTCCTTGATTTTTATATACATAACTTTGAATCAAAAGCGCTGACAGTGCTGCTTCTGAGTTTTCATTTGCAGAAAGCTAAATTATGAATAAAAGAATTAAGTGAAAAATTATTCAATATTTATTAGTTGAACTTAAGAAAATTTATTGTTACCAGAGATGATGCTTCTTTCAGAGCTTCTTTATTGTGATTTTTCAAGGTGAATGCCAAAGCAAGAAAGATTTTTAATCTATCATTGGATGAATATACATCTAATGCTTGTTTTGCATAGGACAACATATCATTGTAGTACTGCTTCTGACAGCACCACTGAATGATACTTTCATACTCTACTTCTTCCATTTTTTCTAAATTGTGTTTATTATTAAATAAAATATTCCTAAAATATTCAATAGAAATTAAGTTAACTAATACTACAGCCAATTACGGGACAAGTTTTAAAAAAGATAATCTTACCTAAGTTATTATTATACTTCTTTATAGTTTTTATCGGATCCTCAGGATCTGTCAAAGAATCCAAAAAATTTGGATCAAAAGGATCTTTAGCATTCACGATTGATTCAAAATTGAACTGGGTCCAATAATTTTACTTGATAACTGAGTATTTTTATTAGCCAAATAATACTTCTGAGTATAAGGGCATGTTAAATATAAGAAATAGCCACGATCCATGGCATACGTGAAAGCAGTCTATACAATACAGATTTTAATTATTAATAAAGAGATTAAATATTCAATTTTATACTTGAGAAATAAAACTTGTATACATATGTCAGTAGCCTTGCATAGCCTAGTCTTGTATGGTTTTCAGGAACATTTACAGACTGTAAATCCATAACTTGTTCTTTAATTTTGTATTGCAAAACAGCCTGTTCTAAAAAAAAAAATGTAGATTAATACAATAAGTACTTGACAAATATACTACAAAAGTATAAATGAATAAAATTTATAACGAACTATCGTAATCGTTCAAATTAATGAAGAATTGTTGTTTTTCCTGGTCGTGTTGTACTCTGTGAAAAAGCCTCGATTCCAAGTTTAGCAAAGGCCGTAACGTCGTTAGGAGCGTCGAGCGAAGTCCAAATCCTCGGAAAATCATTACATCTTCTTTCGATAAACGCAGAACTGAGTGGTAATTGAAAAAGTTATTCTTATGTTTTCCTCACGTTCTTCATGAATTCGATTACATGAGATCGGAGGTTATAACCACAATTTGTTGACATCTTACGGATATACCGTTGCTTGGCAACCTATAGTACATGCACGTCCTTGAATATGTGCCGCTGCCGCAGGTGTCATATAGGTATACTTATACAGGATATATGATACAGGAACAGGATACAGGGTATGAAATTTCGTATATTTAATCTGTCGCAGTTTAATATCATTTTTTTATTTAAAATCGTTCTAATATTGATATTACTATTTTATGTGTTTTCAAAAAATTGAGTGTTTTTTTATACTAAGGTGTTCAACTACAAAAAAATGAGATCAAAACAATAATCATATATAAATTGTCAGATATATAGATATATTTCTAATTATTATAATTATATCTTTATTATATATTTTTTTCTTAGTACACTATAAAAAATTAACATTTATACACCAACAATATTTTATATTGCGTGTAGATATATATGTACATTTCATAAGTAATATTAATTGCTATTTCCTGCATACCATACAGCGCGGTATATTCTAAAAATGTTTACATATACAAGTATCTATTATACATTTTAAAACTTAAAATGAAAATGATACATAAAATACTAAGTAAATACATAAATAAGAATCGTGCAATAAGTTAGAATGTAGGTTTAAAAGAAGCGTGTTTGCGCGCATGAAGGGCAAGCGCACCGCGATGGCAAAAACGCCGCTCGCAGATCGTGCAACGATGCACGCACTCGTTATCCATGTGCACCACGAAGTGCACCTTCAAATGAGCCGCCGTACGAAACTTCTTGCTGCACCTGCTGCAACTAATATTTTTCTCCACACTGGGCTTCTTTCTCGACGCTCGTACAGTAGACTATGAACAGGTGATTAATTAAATTGATTATTTAGAAATACATTGATTAGTTTTTATCATAAAAATTATACTTCAATTAATCGAATATAAATATATTTAAGAGCTGCGCATTAATTAATACTAAAATGTGTATGAAATATATTATATATTACAATTTATATATTAAAAAAAATCCTTAAAAATTGAGTCATGCGTATACAAATTTTTTTGAATATTTTAAAAAAGCGCCTTTTAGCGAGGGAAAAGTATAATATAGAAAATGTAATTAATATGATTTAATTATATACCTTTTTTTTATTTTCTTTAGACTCCAAACGCTTATAGAGTGGCGGATCAACGCTTTGAATCTCTCGATTCAAAATTTTTTGCGGACTTAACGGATGCGTCAAGACTTTTGGGTCTACTGCATTGGAAATAATATGAAGTTCGTATTGCTGATCTTCAGTTGAAGCAATTTCGAAATTGAGCTGATAAGGTATTGAATTATTTGCAGTCCCGTAAATCGTCAGGTCCTGTTCGCAGGAAGAGTCAAACGTCGATGTTGAAGACGGGGAATTGGCGCTATTTTCCACATCCGCTATCGATTCGATCTGGTAAATATAAACATAAAAAAATTAAAATTAGTTATATCCAATTAATCAAATCATTAATATTGTAAGGATTAAAAAAATCAGCGCTATAATTTACGCGAACCTTAAGTCACGAATTATTTAAGGAGTTAAATCCGTAAATTAATAATATAAATGTTAAATAATGTATAACTTATTGGAGTAAGAGATAACAGTACCTGATCGGAGACATCGAACGTCTCGTAAAAATTTTGAATGGAGGTGAAAACCGGTTGTCGCAAATCAGTCGACTCGGCCTTAACAATTTTATTTGCATTGAAATCGAACAACTCCAGGTCGTTGCTTTGATGAACAATTGTTGGCTCCGATTCTGCGTCGTTTTTTATCACATTATTATCATTGTCTTTTCCATTGCAGACGCTGTTATTATTCTGTGATTGGACTTCGCTTATAAAATCACTTCCCATTACTGCAGTGCAGTTGTCACTTCGGACTGGACAATCAAAAACGACGATCATACTTTTTTTTTATTTATAATTAATTTTAGTGATCTTATATAGTACTCATGGTTACAAGTAATTGGAATTACCTTTCGAGTTATTTCGATAATTATGATTCATGACGATGTTAGGAATGAGATTTTTTTGTAGTTCATGAAGATTGACGCCGATTAAGGACAAATCGACGGATAAGGATTTTTCGTCGGGTGTTGAACGTTTAAAATCGATCAACACGCAGCCTCCCATCACATTCTTCAAAGTCATTGAACTATACGACATTTCTAATTTTTTTAACGTTTATTTCTGGTATAAGACTGCATTTATAACTTGTTCTTTATTTAAATATGAAAATAAATAAATAACAATTAGAAGGTAGCTGTACATTTATATCAATTCATATATTTATAATTATAATGTAAATCATCTGTGATTTGGGAGTGTTTTTATTATAATGTCAATGACCATTATTTGAGTATTTAGTAAATGTACTTACGTGTGAACGATAAATTGAACCTTTATTGATCTTCTAAGGTAGACGACTGACTGGACGAATAATAACAACATTGTCGCCCAGGTGTAAACATACGGTTTAATATTTTGACAACGTAATTCAATGACTATCCGCATTTCGAATTTCTAAAATTTTTATTTTTATATTGAACATTATTTTTTATAATTAACATTAATTATTTTTAAATAAGACTTGTTAAAATATAATTGGCAAAACATATGATTTTCAAATAATACTATTGGTTTATTTCATGACTGTTTATTGTTATTAATATTATTATAATTCAACCTTGTTAAAATCAAATATTTTAGAAATTACCATTTATAAGATCATAGTTTGACTTGACAAAAGTTGCACGAAACTCGGGAAATTCCCTGAGTACGAATTTGATTAGCGCAGTTTCGCGGACTTTTTTATTTAGATTTGAACGCAGCGGCGCGCAACCTCCGAGACTCGAAAACTAATTTTTTGAATTTCCCGCCAGGTCCTTATCCCCGCTGAGGCGCCACCACCAGGCTGAGAGTGGAACTAAAAGAATTCGGACGCTCGCCGCCATATTGGAATTGGTTTCTGTTTGTGCGCGTTATTCGTTATTATTGTTGTGATTATCGGCTGTTTGCAAATGTCACATGCGGTATTTAAAAATGGAGGCGACTAGCGGATTTTCGACCGTTGCAATTACTGTTTCCAGCATTAGCAATTGACACAACGGCGAAATGACGAGGAAACTCGACGATTTTAACAATCGATAACGTTTAATAGCCTCAGCGAAAGGATTGGTGTAAGTCTGCGTTATTCTCGAAAGTCGGAACTGTCAAAACGTTCAGGTGCTCCAGTTGCTTTTTCTCCAAGTTGCTGCGGTTCGTTTACTTTTATTCAAATTGCCTAGTATTTCTTTTGTATTATTCAATAGTCATTAAGTTAAGTGATGACTTACAATATAAGTATGTTTGACATATGTATTTTAAAAAACGCAGAAAAGGAATGATCAAGTTACTCATAAAGCATGTGGTTGTCATAACTACTAGGTGATAATTGCTTTATTTAATTTTTGAGAGAATGAGAGAATAGGAGTACACAGTATTGGTATTGATCAAAGAGCTCTGTTGCTTAAAATTTTTCTTATATTGTTAGGAGGAAAATATTGGTACAAAACTACATGTTAAATATTTTTACTTTTCAATCGTTTGTTTAAACTGTCATAATAATCTCTCCATCGTTAGAAGTTATAGTGCACTATAGAGAGTACTCTTATAAAGCTTAATTGTAAAAATATTTTGTTTAATTTAGCTTAATAAAGTTTGTGTATTCTATATTAGTTTTTTTTTTAAAACTAATTTAACAAATCTTTCAGGTGTCACGAATTAAACTCTATCGCCAAGAAGGAATTGGATAGCAACCATGTCACCTGGTATCTATGATCACTTACGCAAAACAGGAACAGTACCTAAGAGTAATCGAGGTATTGACAGAAATCGGGACAGAGACAGATCTGTGGTGAATCAAAACAGAGGCTGGCTAGACAGAGCTTACCAAGCTACTCAAAACTCGAATAATTTGGTAAGCAGATTAATAAGTTTAACGTAAATAAAAATGTTTTATTGCAAACCAAAATGACAGGTAATGCAAACATTTTTAAAAAAAAATCTTTTCAATTTTAATTTAATTTTACAAATTGCATGAAAATTTCAATCAAGGCACTGCAAGAACAATCAGCGTCGCTCGTTACACCTATTCCAAACTCAGAATTACATTCGCCGTCTGCCCACGTAAAAGAGCACACGTGGAACGCGCGCCGACGTAACGAGCGCTCGACGTATGTTCCAAAATTAGCCGCGGCTCCGAGAATACCCTCGCGAGAGGCTTCTGGCCCCTCCTCGCCCGCGCAAGTCTCTTTCGTCGGCGCGACGACTGACTCCTCGGCGCAGTTTCAGCTTGATTGGCATCCGGTGAGCGAGCGCCATCCCCCATCAGCGAGGCCCACCGCCAAAAACAGCAACGCCAGGACCTCGACCTCGCCATACGCGCCGGCGTCTGCCTTCGACCTGCCCGATCTCGGTGAGCATTTCTCCAAATGTCAACCTCCTCTGATTCGATGGAGCATGCATGCTCCTCTCTGAAACTGTTTCCGGAAGAGGAAACGAGTTTCGTTTGAGGACGATTGATTCACGTACTGGCTACGTTAACTTTTACGGCTGGAATTTGTGAATGAGTTCAGACTTTTTTAAGTTTTCTTTATTTATATCTAAGTTTTACGCTACGAGTGTCCGTAAATTTAAGATTTTATGGTTTTTGTGAGGATGATAATGCCCTTTTATATATGTATGTGTATAACAAATGAGTTTATATTTAACAAATTGTAATGATTTATAATCTTTAAATTTCATTTAATTATGAAACTAGATGTTTTGATTAAAAAATTAAATTTTACAATTTATCTAACACTTATACGTTTTGCATAAAAGTTTTATACTTTATTGCTACATGTATTTTAAAGATGCTTTGTGCTTTTCATTCACGTCGTAGTTATTTTTTTATACAACATTTGTCAGTCGACAATTAGATTAAGTATTAAAAAAACGAAACGATTAAATGATCTAATAAAATTCTTTTAGGTCTCTACAATAGCCATAGTAGACTTTATCCAAACATTTACACACAGGAAGATCTAAATAATTGGTTGAAGATGACTCCACCACTGGACACAAGAACGGAGTCGCCTCAGAATCTGACTGCCAAGCCGACAAACACTGACAAGATGGTAAGTTAATTGGCATTAAAAATAGGTTCAATCGAACTTGCGTCAGTAGTTCTATTATAGCTAAATTTCCGTATTTAACGATGACTTACTAATGGAAGTACATTCAATATATAGATCCATTATCGCGTCATAAAATTTAACATTCCTACAGAACAATATTTTTAAAACTCAAACACTTTAAAATTTCATCGTTAAATAAATCATTTGATCATTTTAGTTTTACCCATTATAATTTTCCGACTATTTTATTATAGCCTGAACGTGCTCAAGTAGAGGGGCGACTGAATCAGATCAGAGAATACATCAATGTTACTTCGAAGATGATGGAGTCTTTAAGTCATTCCAGTGACCCCGTAAGTTTCGTTTTTATTAATTGAAGGCGTAAGGCGATGGAATATTATATAAATTAAACGATTGTTGTCCAACAATAATCATAGATTAATGTCACATTTGTTTATACGAAAAATAATTTTTTTTTTCTTACGTGTCTTCATCCATTGAACTGAACTTGTGACACGCGATGTAGAGAGCGCAAGCCCAGCACGAGAAGTTGGGTAGAATGTTGGACGATCTTTACGACAGCGAGCAGAAATTGAGCAAGCTCACGGAGGATTGTCAAAAATATTGGAGGTCGAATGAGGTTAACGAACTAACAGCTCATGCTGATTACCGTAATGCTGTGTGTACTAACAAAAATTAACGCATGTCATGTAATTTTCAATCGAAGTCATGAATTTTTTACTGTGAACTAAAATTATCTTATTCAAATAACGTTTTTTATGCATGAAAGATAAATAATACATTTAAACGCATTTAAATCATAATAACTAAGATTCGTTTATAAAAGTGGGTAAGAATGTTAAATTTTGAAATTACTTCTCAATTAGAAAACCTCATTCTCTGTTGGAAAAATCAGAATAAGTAATGTTATGCTAGTTTTCCAAGTTATTATCAATTGTGTTAATCCGCTTAAAAAATTATGCTAATTTTTCTATATTTTTCACTTCATTGCTTTCAGAAGCACCAATTCAAAACTTATAAAAAGATTTAATCTTTCGAACTTTATTGTTACAATGTTTCCAATGTTCTTAAAAATTTCAGGTAGTCGAGATGGAAAACGGCGCAGACATGCGTGAGCAGGAGTTGCAAAAAAAAGTCGAGGAGTCTCAGCGAAAGTTAGCCCAACTGCAGGAACATCAGGCGCATTTGGTGGGTATGCAATTGCAAATGCGAGAACGGCTGAACGAAGCGCGAGAGGCACAACGAGCACTTCTCGAAGAAGATGAAACTGAAAGTCAACAAACATCACCACCAACGCCGTCGCAAGTTGACAGGCTGGAGCGCGAGACCGAGGCCTTGCGAGGCAAACTTCAACAGCTTGAGAACAAAAAGCGACACATGGACCAACTGGTTCAGGAATTGCAGGCCGTTGAGATTGTCGAGCGCGGCAGCTGCGTAAGTTTTTCATGAATATTCAACGGTGTTTGAGTTTCTCACTATTTTTTTGTGATCAGAATGTTTTCCGTAAAAAAGGGTCAATTTAAATTATTACTCAGCGATGATTCGTTTTAATCGTAGAGCTCCGAGGGTTGTAGAGTAACTGGACAACGAGACAAAGCAACAGAATTAGAAGCGATGAAGGCGCAATTAGCGCATTTGAAGGCAATAATGGGCGATGCGTTGATGAATCGTGATGATGACTCGCAAGAACGTGAACCTGAAGAAGAACGATCGATTCACAATAATGATGTTGTCACTGCCGATGACGATGTCTCGTACCACGAGGACGAAGCTAGACATTATCCCGAGCAGCGCTCTAATCCACCTACCGTTGAACAAATTCAGGTGTCTCTCTTATTTAATTTCAACTCCGAGGTGGATACCTTATGCAATAGTAGTACACTTATTGTAGTACATTTATTGGTTTAATTGTAGTTCAGTTTTTAATTTTCATTTCAAAAAAGATTGAATTACATTGTCGACGTTGAAAAACTAATTTGGTAGACACAAGGCAACTCCACCTCGGTTTTCAGTAGACTGAAAAAAAAGGTGAAATTCGATTATTATTGTGTATTTGAAAAATCCTGTCCTCGATATTGCAGGCGGTAACGCAAGAGCTGAAGGAGCAGCAGCAGCTGCTGCAGACGGCTCGTGCTGAGTTGAAACGGCTAAAGCAGGTACAGCCCCAGCCACCACCTCCACCATCAGTGACGCTGAGTGCAACACCACCACCCCCTCAGCCTGTCGAAAAGAAACTCAGTAATAATGTTGTTAGCGGAAATAATGACACCCGAATAACTCAAAACAAACGCAGACAGCTTGAGGATTTTATGCGCAAGGTTCGTTTACAACTTGCAATTTTTTTTATTGAAATAACAATAACGTATCAAAATTATTTTATCAGTCTAAATCAATAAATTTAATTCAATAACAAATTTAATTGCAGGATCAAAGCCAGGGATTGAGCATCAATCAAAACGGAGGGCCAGAGTGGAATAGCAGTCGGAGAGGTTCAAATTCGCAATACAGTCATGCTAGTATGCCGGGAAATATATGGCCTCCACCTGCCAATATCAGTTAGTATATTTTAAGCTCTTCGAACGTATTATAAATTCTAAGTTAACACACTATTTTTTTATTATGATTCAATGTTGAACAGATGGATCTCATGAACACAATATGGATGGTTTGGCAGCAACAGAAAACTTAATGGAAATAGGATCTCAACCGCAGATGGAAAATAGTTTTGGTGCAAACTTTTGGAGCATGCCACCTCTAATGACAAATCAACTCCCTCAAGGTGATAATCTATTGCATTCGCTTACCCAGAATCAGTCTTTAGATGAAAATATTTTCCTTTCAGGTTTTGCAGTAGGTTCTGCGGAATATTATAAACAATTACTTCTTGGATCTCAAGCTCAACAATTGCAAATGATGAGCACAACAATTCAACAATGTTGTCAACTGTTATGGTCTCAGCAACGAGAGATGCAAACAATGAAAGCTGCTATTGCTCAACTTCAGGTAAACTGTTTATTTCAATTTAAATAATTTTAATTCATTTAAAAATATTATAATTAAAATAGATCTAAATAAATTCCATTTGAAAATTTTAGAAGCACATTGCTTTTACGTTTTAATATTGTTTTATTCCAGGGTCAATTACGGCACTCACAGCTCTCTGAGGATCAGCACTCAAATTTAGGACGAGCAGCAGCAGGCGCACCAACAGCAAGTCAGCACTTTAGTGCTTTGGACGCTGGGGCACCATTGCCACCAAGTTCATCTTTACCAAATTTGGTATCTTTACCGAGTACATCGCCGACCCCGGTGTCCGTCACTCCAGCACCTTGTCAGCAACAGCAACTCAACAATCAAGTGCCGCCTGGCAATCGCGCTAACAACTACTGGGACAACTTCCGAAGGTAAACGTCGGGGTGTAAACACGCCTTAACCGACGATTATTTATGTCGTAGTATCGATGAAGGGCTGGGAAAATCTTTAAAACACGTGGTACCGTAGTATTCTTTAATTTTGTTGGAAGATTGCGATCGAGTGTTTCAGATCAGTTAATGACTTTATCTGTAAAATTATAAATATGACTTTGTTAATGAATTGTTTTTTCTTAAAATTCTAAAATTCTATATTACTATATTTATTGATTTATTATTATATTCAATGGGCATCACTGTCTTTTTGTCAATTTAAAAAGAAAACTTCATTTGTTTTAGGTGTTTCAAATATTGTAAATACATTGTCATATTTTACAGCTTGAGTCATTAAATTTATTGAGGTAATGTGATAACACATGTGAGACTCACTAGTTTGAATTCTTATGATAAAGAGTTTTATATGTTTATACAAATGTTATTACTGAAAAGTAATTAAAGCAGAAATTTTAATCAAGTTAAAGAGAATGGCATAAATAATTTAAAATATAGTATGAATTCCAAAGATAAGTTAAAATTCCTCCTTTCCACTTAGTTTATAAATACACAAATATTGTACCCTTTTGCAAATTAATAAATTATGAACTCAGTTACTTTGGTTTATTATACTACCTCTGCCTAAAAAAATGTATGATTAACCAAAGTGGAGTTGTGAAATATGAGGAACAGTAGGTGGTAGGTAGATAATGGGTACGTAAGATTTTTTGTTGGACAGTTTTGCACTTTTTTTACTAACTATTTCTTAAGACTTGATTATGACATTTGGGTGGTTTTTTATATTAATAACTTTTAGGAAATAAATTTTTAAATTAATACTAAATTAAATTAATAATCAATAGCTTAGACATAGTATTTTTTGTGTGAGTGCTTTTTGTTTTATTATTGAAAATATATCATTTATTTTTAGTACACTTAGGCATGTTGTTACATAATAAACAATCTGTCTTATTTTTACTAAAATTTAACAAATTTTTAGCTACTCAAGGCAAAATTTGCTCTCAGGATCATCAAAAAGTGTATCTGACTATGTTACTGGTACTTCAGCACTTGCTACTTCTAGCACTGAGGTTGCAAGCGGTGTCACTACTACACACATGTAAGTCATCAATATCTATAGATTTTTTGAAAAAATTTGTTAATGTACAACTTAATTCTTTACAGTTTAAAATAATCTTAAATTTATAATTTTTCTCTAAATAAAATACTTTATATTTAGGAATAACAAATGTAATCGTCAACATCTGGACAATCTGCCATTGCCATCAGGGGTGGCTGTCTCAGAAGCCCAGTATTCGCTGAAGTTGCAAACGTCAACACAAATCAGTCAACAGCAGCAGAGCCAACATTCACATACTCAGCAGCAAGACAGGGAGTCACCAAATACAGTGCGTAGAGACTCACAACCTCAGCAATCTGCCCAGAATCCACTTGATATTATCAAAGGAAAGGCACCCATTGCAATTTTACCTCTTGAAGTTGATGAGTCATATGCTAGGTTTGTTTAAGTGTAAAAAACAATATTTAAAAGTTGTAATTTATAGATTGAGTAAACTAAAATATTGAATTTTTAGTTCGGAAACAAGTGATAATGAATCAGAGGCAGGAGCATGTGGAAACAGCGTAACGATTTCTAACAATGAAAATATTCATAATGAAAACCAAGGTTTACCCGTAGAATTTGTTGAACTTAGTTCAACAACGAGTGATCAGCAAAGCCCTTTAGTAGTTAGTCGAGTGGTATGAATTAAATTTATATTTTACCCTTACATCTATTCTTTCAGTATTTTTATAAAAATTTGTAATAAATGTTTTTAGGAGAAATATACAGTAAAACCATATAAAAATTCTTTGAGTTCAAAATCAGAAGCTTCTAACAACAGTTATGAGGCAAGTTTATCGTAAAATACGGATGTCAGGAAAATTATTAAATTGAATAAAAATGAATTTCTTTTGTAGGTGTGTAACGAAGACGAAAAAGATATAGTGGTTAGCAGTTGCATTGATGGATTAGTAGACGAAGTTAGCACGACTAGCTCGCTGCCCGGTAATTATTGTGCAGACGACAAGGAGGATTGGTTATCGGAGGACGAGCAGGTACACGCAGAATATGTGATGATGCCTACACCTAAAAGAAGTTTTGAACATTAACTTAGTTGTCTGAAGTTTACATCGCTAGTTGCGAAAACTAGTTTCTTGCTGACTTTTTCAAAAGCAAAATAGTCTTGCAAACTTCAGATTTTCAATTAGCCGTGATTGAGATAGTAAATCGTATATATTTTTCTAGACGGTGGAAAGTTATTGGTTTGACTAAGAGCCAGCAAGCCTCGAGATTATAAAATTTATAATGAAGAAACGCTTTTTAAAACATTTTAACATATTTATTAATTTTATTGTCATGGTTCGAATTATTGATTATTAATTTTTTACAAAGTTTCTAATTTATTTTAGTAAAGCAAATTTAAAAATAATTTGCCTGTTAATGAACTTGATACAAATCAAAATTTTAATTAAATTAAACGTTTTAATTTCATTAGTACTTTTCAATATTTTTTTAATTTTGAAGTACAGAACCTGATAAACTTAATTAAGAAACTTAATGTCGATTGATCTTCAATATGTAGAATTAATTTATAAAAACAGATTAAGTAGGATAGTATATTGTCCTATTTAGTGACTGAATGTATACAATAATCTCTTCTATGCATTAAAGGCATAGATTAGGCAAATGTGATCAATGGTTAGTTTTAATTCTTTATTTATTAAAAGATAAATCTAAGAATAATGTCAAATTATTTTTTTAAGGCTCTTACCTTAAAAACTTTTTTAATTATTACATAAAAATCGTTAGGTTTCTTCTTAATTAATATTTTATAACATAACATTCTTTTTATTTTATTTTACTTTTAGTCAAAAAGAATTAGTTTCGGTCTATTTTAAAGAACTATTTTTCTCTAATTCGGTTTATTCATTTCCATGTTGTAGTTTATTACAATAATTCTATCTATAAGCAAGTAAACACTTTTCCACAAAATTAGAAATGTAAAATACTTTCTAAAGTGAAAGAGTAGATAATATAAAAGACTGTATTTATAAAAAATAATAAAAGGAGCAATAGGCAAAAATAATGAAGTCTTTGGTTTTATGTACAAAAGTATATATTTATTTAATATTTCCAGAAGTCAAAGTGAACACCTTAAATACTAGCCTACTTTGTAAATGCGTAATGTTCAATACGCAAAATGGTTTGTCATTTGCATGTAAATAAAAAGGCCTTGCATCAAGGGATTAACCACTTCAAAAAGATGTGTACATTTGTGTACAATATTACAAACTAAAGCATTTTTTTTCTATTTTAACATAAACTTTACAAAGTTATTCAGTACTGAACATGATTTCCTTATCCTTAAACTAAGAAGTCTTTCAATTTGTGTACACAAGTAATCATTGAAGATGGTCAACCCTGTGAGCAGTCAAAATTCTGTCTCCACAGAATCATTCATCAAGTTTGGCTGACTTTGTCGATAGTGGTGATAAGAGGTGCAACCATGGGTCAGCATCAACATGTCTTCCAGCTCCTGGTTCCTAATTGGACAGGTCTTACTCCTTGATTGAACAGGTGACTGGAATTTAAGGTTACCTGTTTTAGTCATCATGGGGACACAGGCCATATCAAAGTCTGCAGCTGGACTTAGGCGTAATACTGTCGACTCATGGTACATCTGGGCCAATCCACATTCTTCTGGACAGATGCAGTCTCCTGCATCATGGAAAAGACGTTTGTTACCACCGCCTCTGAAAGCAAACCCACTTAACTTATCGATTGTTGCTCGCACTGTATTAAGGTTTTCCTCATTGTCTGGATCCCCTTGGCCTGTTCTACCACTAGACAGAGACTTTCAAAATTCTTTTGTTAATCTGTCTTACTATGATGAGGACTAAAAGTCCAAAGAATGAATCTGTACATTTGTGATTTAAATTTATGAAAACGACTGTAATTTTTTACTAAATGACTATCACACAAATAATACAGATCCATTCTTGGCAAAAATGAACAACTTAAGATTCTACGTTAAGCTTTCAATAATGTAGGCCATACCCAATGGAAAGTATTGCAGAATATTTATTAAAATAACTAAAGCTACTGTCAGTGCAAATGTTTATAAAACAATGAGTAAATATTGATATTTAGTATCATATTGTATACATTATCTGTTCTGTTGTGTAAAATACTATTATTCAGACATCTAAACATATTTTTCACATAAGAAAATAAATTTTCAAAATCAAATAAAAACTTTCATTAAAAACATGTAACTGGAGTACAAAATGATTTTATGCATTACAATTCAACTAAATGTGAAGAGTTTCAATTTATCAAGCTAAGAAAACCTCTTCTTTCACTTCAACCACGTGCTACGAATATAAAATTCCAATGTTATCAATTGCAAAAACATTCAATGATATTACAATCACTCGGTGAAGCTAATAGAATATTAAATTCAAATAAAAAGATGACCACGAAACAAAAATCTCGAAAGTACTTAGTAAAAGTGTAAAAACTCCGAAATAACTAAAGTGGCGTTCCAAGCTGCACCGAGGAGTTACGTAAGCGCGAAAAACCCGGTTAGTGGCACGTGCACGCGATGCGCTCCCAATTCGATTTCCGAAGGGACGAAGCGCTCGCGTCTCTTCCTCTCATTCTAAGTAAGCACAACGTCGCGTCCCACATAATTTTTGCGTTTTTCTTTTTAAATTTTCCATTTTCTAAATTACGTATGCGAATTAAGCTAAACAAAAGGACGCAATGTTTAATCTCTCACAGAAACGATAAAAAAGTACATAAATTTTTAATTGAAAATCACATGCTGCGAAAAATGACTAAGTCGTATGTGTTAACATGTTGTTTTTTAAAACTTTTACAGAATGCATGCGATAATTGACGAAAAAGTAACGACATAAGGAAACCGTTTAAACGTCTGAAATATACGCGATGTAGTTTTTGCAAATAAAATTAAGCCATTCAAAATGTAATAATAAGAAAAAAATAGTTTGTTGTTTTTCTGTTATTAGACTTTTTTAATGCTTTATTGCGAATATTATACTACATTGCATATGCCTCCCCTCCCCCACCCTTGAAAACTGTCGTAATAAAGTTCCATTTGCTTCGCTTCTTTTTTAGTAAACTTTAAATAACCATTTTCTAGTATTAGCTTAGTGAAAATACAAAAATATGTAATAATCGTAGTAACTTCACTCGTATAACGCATTTTTATGGTTTGACGATTAAACGTTACGTAGCCATTATGTAGCGTGCAGTGGAGAAAGTGAAAGTTGAGAATAAATAATTGACTGCACCCTATATGTTTGCTCATGTTAACCCTTTTCGCAAATTTATTGTCGTGATTTAAACGGCATTCGATCCATTAACAATTTGACCGCGATTCATTGTATTGATAATGCAAAGTCATTAACGTTAAGTAGCTTTGATTATTCAAATGTTTAACATGCGATTCAAGCGGTAAACAAAAAATAATGCGCTCGTTTAGGCAACTAAAAGTAAAAAGTTAATAACTAAAATAGCGATAATATCAATAATTAAAAGGAGAATGTTAATAAGTAATTTTTAATGTTAAATTTATCCAATCCCACATAAAAATGTTGCAATTCAGAAGATGATTAATTTTCAAGAAAAAAAGAATTGTAAAATCCTAAATGTAAATAATTAATAATCGGACGATGCAAAGCATTTTCAGCAAAATACTTATTACGATCGTGATGTTTGTTAGAAACTTTAAAAATTATTTTTTTCTTATAAACTTTTCTGTAAAGGTCATACGTCTCGTGAAACATCGAAAACACATTTAAAGGTGTCAATCTATACATCATCGACTAAACCGCAGCTTATGCTTATCTCTTTTATAATTATAAATTCTACTAAAACAGATGAAATGTTTAAACTTTCAGAAAATTTCCTGAAATACAAATTACTTTTAATTTAAAATGTTCAATGACCCGAAAAATCGTACAACGTGAGCAACAAAAATAGAATAAATTTTATGTTTCGGAGTATTTTTTCGATACGGTTTTTTTCTATATAGCCGCTTTCCGAGCCAGAAGCATGCCAAAAATGGTAATACACTGTATTATACCAGCGAAGTCAAGCCAGTTTTTTTCAATAGTATTGAATATAAAAAAAGTAGCTTTTAATTAAATAAAGAATAAAATTAATCGAAAACAAAATAAAACGAAAGTCACTAATTAAAATAGCAATCACGTAATAACTATTTATAATACACATTCGAAACGCGGTTTTGAAGTTAATATTAAAAGTTAAAAACTCCGAGAAACACGGAAGTCATAGTTTAGCTTTAAAAAAAAAAAAAAAAAACTACACTAAACTTTACCTTCACAAAAGAAAACATACCGAATGCTGCGCCCAATAAAAACAAAAACAAGCAATTGCCTACCTTCGCGCAGCCTTTTGAGACGCGGCATGTAAGCGGCAAGCTCGTCGTGTCCAAAGCCACGCTTCCTGGCAATGGGACCGGTCTGCTGGTGGCGAATGGGCTCCGTGTCGACGTCCATGTCGTCGGCTGCTGGCCGGCTGACCGGCGTCTCGAGCTTCGTGCTCTGCGCCACCGGCACGTAGCCATAATAAGCGTTCGACGAGACGAACGATGGATTCAGGCCGCACTGCGCTGCCATCTTCGAGGTTATGTCTGTTGGTCGGCGCGCTTTCGGAAGGCGTGCGTATGTGCGTGCGCGTACGTACTAACGTCCCACCAACACGTGCGACGCTTTCTTTCCAATACTTTATGAACGCACGTGATTTTTTTCCTTTTGCTGCGAAACGAGTATATCACGAGAAGCACGAGTACGCGATGTCCTTACAGTTCATTAAGTTCTGTCGATGCAGTTTTTGCGAGCGTGCTCGATGAGGCGGATGTGCAGATGGATATAAGAGTCACCGACAGACAGTCCCGCTGGCGGCAGCTACTTTTTTCCACTTGATCGTCGACTTTTGTTCTCGTCTTTCCGTCACTGTTTTGGTTTTCTTCGGTGGTCGTGTTGTGCAGTCGCACGTTGGGCGAGTTTCTTCTATTTTGGATAAACTCAAAAAAAAACGTGGCGTTGGTGAAAGATCAGAAAGATGCGGTTGTTTAGTGATGCTGGTGGAAAGCCGAATGTCGCCGGAGTGCTGAGCGCGGCACTGGGACGACTGCGAGCGAAACGCCGAAACACCGCGCGCGCCGGCCGCTCATGGACGCCGAGTGGGGAGTGGAGGGGAGGGATGACCCGGGGTCACGTGACCTGCGAAAGCATTAATACGCGCGTGCGCAAATAATCAGTAGAAAAAAATTAAAATTTATCTTTCTGCGAAATTAATGCAATGTTAATGGAATAAATAGCTATAATCAAAACACATTAATCTGCTGGTTATTAAATTGTAACGTTGGAAAATAAAATCAGAAATTTAAAAACACAATGACTGCGTGTAGCGCAGCCGCACGAAAAGCTTTCAAATGAGCGTTTATAATTTTTATTATGTAAAATTAATGATAATTTAAATTAATAATTATAATTAATAGTATAATTAATAATATAATATGTATAATTATATTATATATTATAATATATTAATAATATAATTATAATTAAGGAATAAATTAATATAAAATTCTTCAGTTTTAAATGGACATAACTCCCAAAATATTAAAAAAATAAAGCAAAATAAATAATAAAACTAGTTCAAAAATAATTTGTGACTTGCTCATAGAACATTTTTTGCACATTTTTTTGCACAACTTATAAGAAAATAGCGTCAAAAATTACTAAACAAAATAAATAACAGAAATGTATACAAATAAGCCCATAAATTCAATTAATGTTAAGGAATCTTAAACTTTTGAATGCATTTTTATATCGTTTACTTTACTATTATTAAATAAATTGTAGGTCAATGGGCAGGTATTTATATTATGTGTTTTGGTAAACGGAGATATAAATAATATCAAAACCAGGAATTATTTTGCATTGCATCATTCAGCTTGGATTAAATTGCAGTACTAATACCAGCTTTTAATTACATTAAGTTCACACTTATATATACCGCATTAATAAACCATTATAAGATATAAATAAACTTTTAATCACATTCCATTTTGATATTTTTTAATGAGTTCACTCAAATAAATAAGCAAATGACTATACAGTGCACTATTCTTTTCCTCAAGGCCTAAATCAATGATAATCTCATCACTATACCTACACGCATATATATATAGTCATTCTGGAAGGTGCGCACCACTATATAGGTGTATGGTACACATACCATCTCACGCAGTCACGCATCGCCTCTTATTATAAGCATACTTCGCATACTACAATATCACTGATTTACTTGATACACACACCTAAACACATTTTCGCATTTACTCTGCTGTACGGGCTGTACCACTACTTACCCATACGACATGATGTAACACACAAAAAAAGCACAACACAGACGGCAAGGCGCTGCCGTCGTCCGAATCTATGATCAGGAGGCGCAGCGGTAGCTATTTAGTTCTCCGCTCGCGGCGCGAGCGAAAACACGATCGGTCTAGCGAGACTCCCGCAATTTTCGCCGAATAGAAGCAGTCGAAAGCTCGCGAGCTCACGACATGTCACGCCATTGAGGTTATGTCGCGCCCGGCCATGTAAACACAAGAGTGGACCTTTTTACCTTTTGCAAGCAAGTGAGTCAAACATACAAAGGTCGCGAAGATGGTCTTCGAGTCGATAGTCACGGAGCTCCTCAACAAGTTCCTCGGGGAGTACATCGAGAACTTGGACTACAAGCAGCTCAAGCTCAGCCTCTGGGGCGGTATAACACTAACTTTTTTTTTTCTAATATTACTTATTCTTCGTGTCACTGTAACGTTTATTTCATCAGTGTGCTTTTGTACGGACGATGTAGGTTATGTTTACGAAATGCGGAGGATACTTGTTTGGTCTTCGTTCGCGTGTATTATCAAGTTGACATCATCGTCTCATTCGACTTCATTCGCTTTATTTTCGTCTTGTGGGGCTTCCGCACAGCGACAGGTTGTATGCGTGTGGATATTCCGTGCGATAGAGTCGAGCTGGCAAGTGGTTATCGGATCACAGCATTCACGCTCCGCAGCTCGCGATGTAGTTATTTTTTATATAAGTAACGCATAACGTAAGAAAGCTTTTGCGCACCTGAACAACGGCTGACGGTGTTTTATTCATCATTTTACGGAGAATCGAATACTTACTTGGTAAACAAGTGTGAATTTCGTTAATTCACACTTGTTAATCCTGTGCTCCGGTTGATTCACACCGTCTGGTGTGTCAATGATCGTCAATCAAACGTTTATTGCTTTAAAAAATGTTATCGGAAGATACGTTTAATCAGTCATACGTGATTCAGTTTTTAAAATAATTCAACCGTTTAATGGAATTTTTATCAAATTATTTTATGCGATATTAAAATGTTTGGGCTTTAGCTGAAAATTTTAACAAAGATCAGCTTGAATTTCCCAAATAAAAGTTTAAGACAATAATTATTTACTGTTCTATTTAGAGAAACTCATTACATTATTTACTAGTCAATTATACGTTGTCTATACATTAAATATTACAATAACATATTTCTGATTTCCTAAGAATTCTGTATTCGTAAATAACGTTGAGGTCAAGAATAGAGCTCAATAATTACTTGGTATATTAAATGGACATCAAAGAAAAGCTCATCACGATTTCCTTAAAATTGAATGTAAAATTCACATCAGTTGATCGATCGATGAAAATATAAGGGGGAAATGAACTTCCTCAGGGTGGCAAGAGGGGAGGGGGGTAATAGATAAACTTATTTTGAAATTGCATCGGGTTACGATTGAAATTTTGGTGCTTTATTTTTGTTTAGAGGTCGCGGGACGCGGACACGTGCACCAATGGTTACACTGCCGCAGGGGCTTTTGAACTATACTGTCGCGTGTGACATCAGGCTCTATATATATATTTGCCTTTTATATGCGACGTGTTTATGGGACATTCCCACGCGAATCGTCGGACGCACTTTTTTTTTCACCACCTTTTGAAAATTATGACTTCTGTTAATGAGATGTGGAAGGATATGTCTACGCTCCTTGTTTTTTCAAATTTAATCAAATTTACATTATTTACATTTAAATAATTATGTATTCAAGGGTATCAAAGTCGATAGAGTAATCGAGTGTCTGACGAGTCCCTGCAGGTTCGTAAAAAAATCGCGATAAAAAAAATAAAATCAGTGAAGAATTTAGAAATTAAATTTAAAATTAACTCTGCGTGGTTAGTTAGATTTGTAATTTTTTTTCAGCTCGAAAATAGAATAGAAAGTCGGCAGAATTTTTTTTCCGAGAGCGAGAAAGTCAAATACGTGATTTTATTTTGCATTAAGGAATTTTGGACCTTTGCTTTATTTTAAAAATTTACATTAATTTAATTTAATCTTTTTATGAAATATTTTCTCATTTTATTTTTAGCATTAATGCAGAAATCATATTGGATATTATATTATATAAAAAATGTAGTGTGTAATGACCATCTGGTAAAAATAAAACCATATGCAAAAAACATAACAATGAAAAATAGTATTTACTGTACATAAAATGTTTCAGTTTCAGCAGAAAATTACCTTAAAAACTAGTTTGTTTTGCATTAATTATCTCATTATTTTTATCTACGGACTAAATACTATTTCGAAGTGATTCATACTTCCGAGCGGCATAATTAGAACAAACCTTAATGCAAAAAAATTTTTTACCGATAATATTACAAAGAAAGAATAACGAGCTAATTGCGAGACATATGTAAAAATAGATACGAAAAAAATAAAATATCAAAAAATTGAAAGAAGTAAAAAACAAATTGCTGAAAGTTATGACAGCATTAACAAGTCAGCTTATCTGACCTAATCCTCAGAATCCATATGTTTCACAAGTATTCGATAATACAGAAATAATCACATTCATATTCTTATTTCCAGGAGATGTAGTCCTCACGGATCTTCTGATAAAAGAAAGTGCACTGGACATGCTGGATTTACCTATAAAGCTGGAATATGGCCGATTAGGTATTTATTTTAAGCATAGAAATGTTTTATTTGTGATATAAGAATAATTTTTTTATTTTTTATTTTGATTTTTAGGAAAATTGGTTCTGAAGATTCCCTTCAGTGATATGTGGAATGGTCAAATCGATGCTATAATTGAAGAATTGTTTATCCTAATAGTACCATCTACTCAAGTACAGTATGATCCAGAAAAAGAGGCAAAAGCTCAGCTGGAAGCAAAGCGAGCTGAGATTGCTAGAGTGGAAAGGAACAAGCAGTTAGCTGATATGAAAAGTATATTTTTTTTTATTATTAAATATTTAGATAATTTAGTATATGATAACTAACTTCAATGTTATTTGCAGATCAGGAGAAGGTTGATGATTCTATGATGGAAAAGCTGATAGCTCGAATGATCAAAAACATCCATGTGGAAATTAATAGAATACATGTAAGATATGAAGATCATGTCACTTTTAAAGAACATCCATTCTCTATCGGTTTTACCCTCAACCGATTTGCTTTGGAGAGTTGTGATAATACCTGGTCAACCACTGGAAATTTGAAAGATATGTACGCTATACAACAGATATTTAAGGTAAACCATCTCTCAGTATTGTTTTAATTTTTTTATGTTATTGTAATTAATTATTATCATTTTCCTATATAGCTGTGTACATTGGATGGTTTAGCTGTGTACCTGAACCCAACAGCAAAGCAATTTAGCAATGAGCCTAAAAAGAAATACTTACAAATATTTTCTGAAAGCATTGCTACAGCAGATTTTATACCTAAAGATTACCTTTATCGTAAGTCTTATTATTTTACTTTTTAATATTTTATTAGATTCTTTATTAAATCAAATATTGTGAAATTTTAGTACTTGGACCCATAAATGTAAAGGCTAAGTTAAAACTGAATCCAAAACCAGAAACAGATGGCAGCAATTATACAATACCCAAAGTTTGGTTAGATTTAGAAATGCAAAAATTGAGAGTAGGTTTATCAAAAAAACAATATCAGACTCTCATGCAGCTAGGAGAAGGTCTAAACAGGGCCCAAATGGCTGCACCTTACAGAAAGTTTAGGCCAAATTTAACATCTTATAAGGGACATTACAAAGAATGGTAAGAAAAATTAATATAAAACAATAAGAACTGAATAATAATAAAATTTTTAACAATTTTCCTAGGTGGCATTTCGCATATACATGCGTGGTAGAAGAACACATACGAAGACCGAAGAAAAATTGGGATTGGAATCATATGAAAGATCATAGGGATACCTGTCGAAGTTACGCAAAAGTGTATCAATCAAAATTGAAGTCTAAAAAAGTCAATCCCGAGATCGAAAAAAAAATGGCTGACCATGAAAGAAAATTGGATATTTTCAATCTTGTTATTATTCGACAACAAATTGAAATGGAGGTAAGTTGATTTTTCCTTGTTTATAGGTTGATTTGAAATATTTTCTGTAGCTATTTAATTTAAGATATAAGACATTGATATTTTTAAAATTTTGCAGATTGAAAAATTAGCAGAAAAGGAAAAAGATTTGAAAGCAAAGAGAGGCTGGTTTGGATTTTTGTGGGGAACACCACAAGAAGAAGAAGTGCAAGAATTGAATACAGCCGCAGCCATCAGTAAGTTTTTGCTTTAGATATACTATTTTACTATTTTACTATTTTACTCAAGATTAAATTTTTAAAAATATTCCATAACATAAATAAAATGTTTTAGTGAAAAAGTTTGAGGAAGCGATGACAGCTCAAGAGAAAGAGAAATTGTACAGAGCTATTGATTACCAGGAGAATACGGCACCTGCTCACTATCCCGAAAGTTACGAGATGATTGATACCACATTCTTTTTGCATGGATTACAAATACTATTACTGGATACTGACAAAGAACATCCAGTAATTATGGATTTTCAATTGAACGAAGTAAAAGCCGGTTTTAAGTCAAGACCAGCAACCAATGGAATACTGTAATTTCATGATATTTAAAACTTTTTGTTATCTTTTGTTTTTTTTTACTTTTTTTAATGAGAGATTTATTCATTCGCACATTTTTTTATAATAGGGTGACGATTTCGTTAAACGATCTAAGATTGCTCGGTGTACAACAGGGAGAAAAAGTGCCTTCGTTGATTAATACAGTACGGGACGAAGGTTCCGAAAGTTGCCTCTTCACTGTGTCTTATGAGAAAAATCCTCTTGACAAACTCTGCGGGGACAGAGTTATTGTTAAATCCAGTTCGGTGCATATAGTTTATGATGCTCAGACTATCATTGAACTCATCAAGCTATTCAAAGTACAAGATCCATCTACTCTAAATCAGTAAGCTTAAATATTGCTGCCTAATAATCAAAGATCGTTATCTATTTTTTTACTAATACTTGAAATTTATAGATTGCAAGCTGCTGCTGCAGAAAGGCTTGACAGCTTGAAAGAAGTTTCAGCTCTTGGTTTAGAATATGCTATTCAAAAACATTCTGCATTAGATATCCAGGTAGGACAGAACTATTCTGTAATAAAATAAGCAACATAACTATTAAAGAATTTTATTTTTAATTATTAAATTATATTTTAGGTTGATTTAAAAGCATCTCAATTATTGATACCATTTGGTGGTCTGTATAAAGAAAATGAGTCTTTATTGGTCGTGAATCTTGGTAGTTTTAAAATGCATACTTTGGAGAAATCAAAAGACGAAGATGCGAAATTAACGGTCAAGCATTTGGTGAACCTTGGCAAGTCAGAAGAAGACATACTATCTCATCTTCGACAGTATAGCTACGACAAATTCGTTTTGAAAATAGTTAACTTCCAAGTATGATCAGAAATTTTATCGAATCTATTCATTTTTAAGTGTTATAAAACTACAATTTGCTAAACCTATTTCCTAGGTTCTTATTTCTATGGAAAACGAGGATTGGAGAGATGCACTTACCAGTTCGAATAGTAACATGCAGATTTTGCAACCAACTACATTGGAAATTCAATTTCATAAATGCCTGATCGCAGATGATCCTCTACTACCTAAAACTAGGCTTATTGGAAATTTGCCGTCTGTCAATATCAATATTACAGGTATGTTTTACCATAAATTTTAATACTGTATTTTTTCATCACAAATACTGATTATAAAAATATTCTCTAGAAAATCGTTTACTTGAGGGTCTTAAAATTGCTCAAAGTATTCCACTGCCTGAAGAGGATCAACCAAATGTTGACAATCCAAAACTATCAATGGTAATATTTGATTAATTTCCCATATTTTTATTTAATGTGAAGACGTTTAAAATATATTCCTTTGTTCAGACTAAATCATTATCGCATTTGTCGCTAATAAAAGATAACTACTTATCTAAAATGGAGAAAAAGCAAGAGAATGTCTCAAGTTCAATGAGGCAAACGACTGACTTAGAAACTAAATTCATCATGAAAGGTAATTCAAAGCCTTTCATTAATATTTACTGTATAAGTTAAAATAAGATATAAATAATAATAATATTTTCAGAATTCATACTGACAATATGGAAGCAAGAAGAACAAGAAGAGTTAACACCGTTTATCAGATTCGAATTACTTCGATTAGAGGCAGAGTTGGTGCAAAAAACTTTTAATCAGGAGGTAGTGTTAAGGCTTGGTGGTGTACAAGTGAAGCAGCACCACGAAACTGGGGAAATTTTTATTATCAATACGCCAATGTCTTCTGGTAAAGAGGAATACCTCATTGATATTAAGTTCAGTAATGTAAATATCAGATTATTATACGTTTTGAAATGTTTAGAAAAGAAATTAAAATCAATTAAATGTAATTATTATTTTCAGATGAATAAGCGTTCACCTGAGTTTCTTCCATCTGGATCAATAGTTAACTTACTTGAATTGAATTTCACAACTCTCGACGTTCTTTTACATCAAGAAGCTTTAATAAATGTTCTGCTATTCGTATCAAGTATTCAGGTAACTTATAATAAATCGAGGCTAAAATGCGCTGATACGGATATAATTTATAAAGAGTACTTTTTTTTCTTAGGACAATATTAATGCTACCTTCAGAACTATGGAACAAAAGAAAAAAGAGCTAAAGAGAGATAGAGTTGGTCAACTGACTACAATCCAAGAGGATACATCCACATTTATCAAAGAACAAATTCAAAAGCAACGGAAAATTCGTAAGTGTATTTATTTATTTTAACATTTTGCGTAAATTAAAGCTTTTTTAATTCAATAATATAACAGACAACGTTTATTGTGAATATTGGAATTTTTAGGTAGGAAAACAGTGCTTGTGGAGCCAACAGATTTAAAAGTAATGGCAAAGATAGGAACGATCAGCTTGAAGATCGCAAACGAATTCCGCGACCTGAGTGCATTCTATATTCAGGGAATTACGGCGGGTTATGTTATGAAAGTTTCACACTCCAAGGCTACGGTTCAACTCAGATCTGTTAATATCAAAGATCTAAATGTCATGTCCATCTACAAAAATGTAAGCATATTTAAATAAGAAAAAAAATTGATATTTATCACTAATTGTATTCGAACCACTAAAAATTTGTCGACTTATTTCAGATTGTTTCGGTAGAAGGTTCCGAATCGTTACAAATCGAAGCAATAATGTACAACATTGAAGCTGATGATATATACAAAGACAATATGTCTATTACCGTAAACATGGGCTGTCACAGAATTGTATTTTTAAATGCCTTTGTTACTTCAGTTATGGTAATAAGAAATGTTTAAAATTTGACATACTTTGTAAATTAAAAAATGACAGATATATTACTTAGAAAATCGTTTTAATGTCGGCAGAACTTCTTGAATAATTTCCAAGCTGCCCAACAAGCAATAGCGGAGGCGTCAGCAGCAGCGGCATCAGCAGCTAAAACGAATATAAAAGATGTGCATGAGCAAGCAACTCGTATTGAATTATCCGTTAATTTAAAAGTAAGATTCAATTTTAAATAATTTTCTTTACTTCTTATACTGATATTAATAATATTATATTAATAATCTTTCTAAAGGCTCCAGTGATATACGTACCTATTAACTCGAAGAGCGAACAGTGTCTCATGTTGGATATGGGTGATCTCACAATTAGCAACGATATAAAAACATTACACATAGAGTCTGAGTCTAGTCAATACCCCATCGTGGACGAAATGCATATCGAATTACAAAATCTTAAACTGTCTAGGTAAATAAAACCAAATAAGAGTAATTTTTTTTCAATTTTTGAAAGAGCAGCTAATGGGCCTGTAAAACTGCAAGTTGTAACATAAAAAAACTTCTTTTAGAGTTCTACTAAACAAAGAAAATTTTGAAGCAGCAAACGAAGTCGTTCTACTGCAGCCAGTATGCGTAAAACTGGAAATGAAGCGAAATCTATCATCTGCATGGTTCCACGGAATTCCGGATATTGAGATGTCAGGTCGGTTGAAGTGCATCGAAGTTTTACTGAACCAGGAGGACTATGCGATGATACTATCGACGCTGAGTGAGAATCTCGGTGAAGTGGTGGAGGACGGTTCCACTACGCCAGTAGGAGCAGTTGTACCTACTGCTCGTGAAACCAAAACAGCACCTGAGGAGTCGCAACGCAACACCATAAGTGTGTTTTGATTTTTTTTTATTTATTGCTTTCTTAAAACTTTAATACGATTAACAATTGTTTTTATTTGCAGTTAAAGCAGATGTGGAAGTGAACAGAGAGTCCAGTACCTTTGATATTCAAGAACAACACCAAGTACAAACTACCGTTAAATTCGAGTTCATTATGGACAGCCTCATCGTCGAACTATTTACTGGAGGATCAAAAACGGTATAACAAGAAATTCAATTTTATTAATTACGAGATTGGAAAACAATAATGATAAGCTTTATTTAAAACATTGTTTAAAAATCAGTTGAAGTCGAAGAATTCACCACTGCACTTGCCAGAGAATGGACTGGCTAAATTCAGTATGAGCTACTTGGCTGTCAAGGGTAGTATGTACGCGGATGGTCTATTGGCTACATCGCTGCTGCTGATGAACTGTACTCTGGACGATACACGGCACTATAGACGCGGTACTCTAGTTAGGATAATGGAAAGGACCAGCGAGTTGCCTGATTTAGAGAATTTTGTAGAAATGTCTACTAAACCTATTAGGAGTATGCTTGATGTTACCGTTAGGAAGGAGCCTAATGACATGTTTGGTAACAGGCATTCTTTTGTTATTATTTTTTTAATTTTTTATTCAAAGTGTAATAATAAATATTGGGCTTTTTAGTGGACGTAAAAGTGTTTTCCTTCAGTATTATCGTCTCACTTGACTATCTACTGAAAGTCAAAGATTTCTTCACCGTGGGTCCGGAGCAGACAAAACAAGAAGATCTTCAAACGTCCCAAAAAAACCAATGTGAACAAAAGAAGAAGCTTGTTTCCCAGGCTGCTCCTCCACCGCCACCGGTTAACGATACGATGATGACGATCAACGTGCACGTCGAGAAACCTGATATTATACTCCTTGAGGATATGGATAATATCGACTCTCATTGTATAGTGCTTAACGTTAGTTTCATTTTTTTAAATTTATTTTTCCATTAATTATATGATATGATTCCATTACACTTACCTTATATATTCATTGTAGACTGAAGTAATGCTGAAACTTCGAATGATGGGTGAGCATCAAGTCATTTCAGGTTCCATCAAGGATTTGTCTTTGTCGACTGGAATTTATAATCCTGCTAAAAGAGCAGATTTTCTCTATCAGGTGTGTTTACATTGAGTAGAGCATTAATCAAAGCAAAGTGTAATATTTATATTACATTAACTAAATATACTATTTCCTCATTTGAATAAAATGATTGTAGGTTATTCGACCTACTAGCATTAGCCTCGCTGGATCAACACCTGAAGGCAAAGGCTTGCATGTGGATGTTTGTATTACCGACATTATCATTTCTGTTTCGCCAGGTAATTTATTTTTATTTATTTATTTATTTATTTTCAACAATTACGTTGAAGCTATTGATTTACAACATTATCTGTATATTCACAAAAAAATTACAGGAACCATCGAAATTATAAACAGAGTTTTACAAACTGTGAGTAAAAAAGACGAAGAAGGCGATGAGGTCAAAAAAGTGGAGCCTGCACATGAAGGACTTTGGATCGTTACTCCGTTTACTGATTCAGATTATTGGTTCCTTAAAACAGGTAATTTGAAGATCATTCTTTTTCAACTTCTTTAGCAGACAAGATTGTTAAATATTATGAACTTTAGAAATAGGAACGGAGGCCTGTGAAGATCTTCAGTTTTCGGATGATGAATCTCCGACCGCAACGGTGTACAAACCGGAGCTCGCCATTGTGTCCGCGCCAGTAATTCTTTTGACTCTCGAAGCTGGTGTCGGTAATAAAACTCTGCCCATTTTACTTATGCATCTTGGTTTCCAAAGCAATATCAGTGATTGGAGCACTAAGACTGTACGTTCTTGGTTTAGATTATTAAAAATAAATTTATTAAAGAGCCTATTAAATAGTCTTATAACTTTATTTCAAATGTAGATGGGCATTGAATCTACAATATCGCTGGTGATGGCGTATTACAATAGCAGATTGGCGTTATGGGAACCGCTTATTGAACCGATGGAAGCTATTAAAAATGGAAAGAAGACATCGTCTCCATGGGAAATAAAAGCTAAGGTAAAATAAATAATTGAAAATTTTAATTTGCTACATATTTTTTTTTATTGTAAATACTTTTTCTATCATAAAATATCATAAAACGTTTTAATCATTCATGCAAAATATTTTTTATTTCTTCAGATTCAATTCAATGATATTGGAGTAGATCCAGCAGTCAATGCATTAAGTCCCGTTTCAGAATTGGAGCCAGAAGACTTCCAGCAAAAATCAAGAATGTCGATTGATATTTTATCTACAGTAAGAAATAATAATTTTTTGTATTATTATTCGTTAAAATTTATTAGTTACTTCTTTTATTACTTATTTTTTTATTACTTATTTCGCAGGAAAATTTGGAGATTACAGTAACGAAAACTTGTCTGGAGGTACTGAAACAGCTGGGCAATGCATTTTCAAATGCTATGGAAGTGGGCAAAAAGTCAACCACACAAAAAATGGCACCTTACATATTGAAAAATGAAACTGGACTTACCATAACATTAGACTTAGAACAAAGCAATTTTAAGGTATTCTTAATGATAAGTTCTTTAAATTAATTTAATATGAAAAATAAATTTAACACTAATGTGTCGAATTATTGCATTGAATGTAGGTGGCAGATGATGAGAACACTCTGCAAAGTAAGGCGCAGTCGTATGCTGAAGTTCTTTTGGAGTCGAGTGCTTCGGTAATGTTGTCTTCCAAGGTCAAAGAAGAGATTAACCTTCTCGAAGAGTTGAAGGCGGAGACTATAAAGGACCGCGGGGCTAAAAGATTCGTCATTACGGTAAATCATTTGATTTTAAAATTCAATTTGATCTGTTATTATTTTTGTTTTATAAATATTTAAATATACAATAAACAATTATAGTTCAACGACATTGATAAAACGCTGGAAATTCCTGTCCTTCGAGCCGACAAGCGCTTCTACTCTTTGAAATACCGTAAAGAGGGTTCCGAGGAATGGGGTATCATTTCACACGTAGTCGTGGAGGATGGCAGTACTATCGTAACACTGCGAAGTATTTTACAAGTAAATGAAATTACCTTTCATATATAAATTATTTAAAAATTTTGAAAATTGTTCTACCAAAATTCTTTTTTAGGTGCACAATCATTTCTGCGAACCTGTGTCCGTATACTATATGACCAAGCGAGGCGTCGAAGTAGAAAAAGTCGGAACCGTGCAGCCTGACGAAAAGTTAAATCTGCCATTGGACGTGGTGTATACGCCCACGAATATTTATTGGCTCTTCTTTAGTACTGATGGGTAAACATACTTTGTTTTTTATTATAAAAGTATTTTTATTAATATTATAGTAATTGTCGAAATTATTTATTATTTAGCGAAAATATGAAAGTACGTAATTCAAAGATAGTTAAAACATTAACAAATATATTTTTTTAGGTACATGGTGTCCATTGAACCATTCATATGGAAGGATTTACAAAAGACTATATCCATGACAAAACTCTTGAAGTGCGAAACTCGTTCAAAAATGGATACCATCGAGCCTTTCTATATTCAGGTAAAACTTCTTCAATGTACATGAAATAAAAAACATCACTAACATGCACAAACAAAGACATTCCATCAGATTCACTCATCATACCATAAGTACAAGTTTAATTTTATCGTCGGTTAAATTATGAGTCAGTTAATGATATAATGTGAATGGCAATTAAGTAATTGAACCGTGACTTTTTCGAACGTTTTATAAATTAAATCAATTAAGTTCTATTGTATACATGACTTAATAGATACAGGAACTTCACTTAAGCTAACTAATAAATTAATAAAAGAAGTAATACTAAAATTAAAGTAACAGATTATTGATTAGGCACGTAATTTAATCGATTAAAATCAATTTTAAAAAAAGCGATATTCGAACGTTTTTTCTGTCTAATTTCTAGACGCTATACGCGATGCTCATCGTCGCTAGTGTCCTCTTTAGTAACAACACCCTCGATTTATTGCTAAACATAATCGGACGACGCGAGCGCCCGGGCCGATGTCCCGAGTCGCTCTTCGCGAAACCGACAGGATCGACCTTGCAGGTAGTCGACGAAATCAACACCGTCGTACCTTTTATTCCACTTTGTTAAAGTGTTATTAATTCTGGGAAAATTTCAATGTTTTTTTTTTTATTTTAACTTAAAAAATGATTTTTTGTTTTTGTTGGATGGTGAAAAAGCGATGCTTCTGTAGTTTTAGTAGAAGTTACTAGTTTGCCTTTTTTTATTCTAGGCTTTCAGTGTATTCGTTGAACCTCTTAATGAGTTGTTCGTTTTTATAGTAGTACCCAGTACAGTATTTTAGTTTTCATTATTATTGAATGACACGGATATTATACTTATTAATTTTTCTTCTAATACGTGTACTCAAGTAAAATTTGATCTCATTAAAAATAATTAAGTTTAATTTAAATTATTCATGGCATAGAAATTTGTTAAACTCTTATTAATATAATTATTAGTCAGCTTATTCATGATTTATTTGATTTTTAAACTTAGGAAACAAAAAACACAAATAGTGCTAATATAAATTAAAAACATTTCTAAATTAAATTAACGTTTAACAACCATGAGAGTAAAAGAGGTTTAACATTTTTGGAAGCAAGTAGACAAACACTAGAGCTATCAGACTGTTGGATAATGAATCAATGTTGGCATTCAATTCAATGCAGCATGCCATTAAAGTGATCTCTTTTTTTTTTTGTGTTTCCAGGCGGTGGGTGAGATCGAGCAGGTGTACTTCGAGAACACGACGCGTCACACAATGGCCAGCACAATTTACAACGTTCACCTGTATCCAGCTTTCTACCTGAAAAATTTCCTGCCCATTGACATCATCATCTGTTTACCCGGCAATACACAGGAAAAGCTCGTCAAAGCCAGCACTACACTGCAGATACCTACAATAGATCCCAATAATTCTTACATCATTATCAAGGTGTGGAATTGATCAAATCAGGATGTTTTTACAGTCAATATAGATTAAATATAAAAAATTTATATTTAATTTTAAAAAGTAGAAGCAATTAAGTTACATGCTGTGTTTTAAAATTTAGTTACCGCAATATTTGGAGAAGGACTGGTCGTGCCGAGTAGAAATCACAATGAACGCGCCGGAATTCTCGGTCTGGTCGTTCGAGTCGTTTGATAGCGCACAGAAGGTCATCATGGACCTGGGCATGCACACTTCTCTCAAGCACGGCTCGATCATCATGGCTCTCTACTGTCCGTTCTGGATGCTCAATAAGACTGGTCTTATGCTCTCTTACCGGGTGAGTTACCATGAGAGACGGAGGTATCAATTATTCATTTGCTTTGAGGTTTCTACTTTCTTACATGGCATCTTTCGCAGTGACGTTTAAGAGGACATTGTTGCCGATATTTCTTATAGTTATAAAAAGTCTAAAATACTCAATTAAAATAAAAACAAATTATAAATTAAAAGAAAGTAAAGATTAACAATTTCCTCTTGGAAGTGCGGAAGTCGAGGTAAGAAAGAAAACCGTAACGCGTATTTTTTTTGGGATACTTATAAATCATCTCTTTTTTCCTTATTTCTTACCGTGTTCACTATTTTTAACATTACAGTCACTCATATGCTTGAAGTAACGAGTACAACACAGTTTACTTCGTTAGAAAATTTATGACTATAATTTTTATTAAATTCATGACTTGAAAATTTGACCTACACTTATCTAGATATTTAAAGTCACTGCACTACCCCAGTATTTACGATTTTTTGTCTTTCTCTCAAGTAGTTGTTAAAAGGAAATCCAAATTTTTGATTGTAAAAGTATTAAACCTCGAATTATTGTAGTATTTGACACACAGTATGCCAGAAAAAATTTATTTTGAATTACCTTAAATTACTTGTTTAAGAAATTTTTTTTTGAAATAGTCAAAAAGGGGCTTTTTTACTGATACAACGTGTGTTCACACTGCGTTTACCATCATCATTGTTATTTCAAACTTGATTTTTAAATTGATAAATTTTTTTTTCAAAGCACAGCGAATCATTTCGATCACGACATAAAAAATTTTCCCCAAAAATTCAGTACGACGAGCGAGTGAACCTGGCGTTACAATTATCCACTTACACTTTACGTTGTTTTTCCAGAAATCAAGTAAAGGTGGCAAAGAACACTCGAGTCCGATCAAGGTAGACATCATTAAAAAAAACTGCCTTTAATGCCAAAGTTGTACTCCACGCGTTTATGTGTGCTTCTCGTAGAAATTGGCTCTGTAATTGTATAACGGCTTTAATTTTTTATTGTAAACGATTATTTAAAATTATTTGAACTTCATACTAGATAGTTAACTTTTCTTTTAATTTTATTATTTTCGTCTACTTAATAATTACACATTTCCGTTTATAAAATGTGAATTACTCGCGTAATACAAGAAAGAATTGTTATTTTATAAAAAATTTACATTTTATAACATCAGATGTTTTGTGAAATTCTTTCTTCTTGTTCATGAATATTTTCAGTATCTTTTTAATTTCTAATAGAAGCTTACGCACTTAAACATAAAATTAAAACTAAACTTTTAATGTAAATGTACATAAATTGTTCAGTGTATTTACACTAAATATAATTAACTGCATGTTATATTATTTGTTATATCCTTAAAACTAATCGATTAATTTCTAAATGGAATGTTAAATTTTGTATAACGCGTTTTTATTTATTTAACTATTCAGCAAAACAATGCCTATTAGAAGCACAGCTGCAAAAAACACAATTCACTTCTAAATTAAAATTTTCTACTTTTTTTCGTGTTTTTAAAAAAATTTTCGAAAATTGATTTTATCTGATATCACTAAGCATTATAATTATGATTTTTATATAATAGACCATTATGCACTATTGTATATGTAGAGCAGGCGATCCGCTGTGAAAGCAAGAACTCCTTGTGTATTAATATTCGTGATGTATATTTTTGTCACTTGTTGTTAAAATTTCATAAAATACAAAAAAGTGCACGTTAATTAGAGTTAAACATTATATCTTGATAAATGCAAGTGCTTTACGCATACAAAATATGCTCCCCTCGATATTGAGGATAGATCCAAAAATTCATTTGCATTTCGCGCTTATTAAGCTAAAATCATTTTTATTTATTTATTTAAAAATTATGCGGTACAACTGCTCTTTGTAAAAAATCTGCAAAATTGAAGTACTGATTGAAATAATGGAAATAAATGATCAATGAACAGTTAATAATTTATAAAATCAGTTTTCAAAAATTGAACAAATAATAAAATACGAAAAAAAGTATTTTAATCCTTTTTCTTTTATTTTAATCGGCTAACACATACAACTTTGATTGCAATTGAAAAGCTGAGCGTAACCGAACTCGCACTCGCAAAATACGTAAAACGAGATATATTTCAGAGGCTCTCGTGCGTCGGGTCTGGCCACAGGCAGTGCGGACGTCGTGGAAGGAAGAAGGTGCCCCCGGTGAACTCTAATTTAACCCCTTTCTTTTTTGTTTGTCGTTTCCTCCGATTTTTTCCCCTCAATCCTAAAAATATCTTACGGCGGTCGGATTTGTATAAAACCATTGTTCACTGTGTGTCACAATTTATTTTCATTTCATACTTTTCGAAGTCATCGATTTAGTCCTGATGTCTATAGCTATATAGCTGTAAGAATCATGAGAGCTTCTTCATGGTTTAGTGTGCTTGCACGTGCCTCGAGGGAGTGGTAGTAATAATAATGTTCTGCATGTCGCTGAATATTAATGATGATTTTTTTTTTAATGTTTAATAGACAGTATATATATTTATGTATTATTTAATTGATGTTCGTGATTTATAAAGAAAAGTAAATTTGTTATCTTCACGATGCTACTTTTTAAACATAAATCAACAACAATAATTATAGTATTTAGAATTTTTTTTTAATTAATTAACTTTTTTACATATATGTTATTACAGTAACACTATACATTCATTTAAAGACAGTGTAGTTTAAATGTTATAATCAAAACTACATCTATAAAATTAAAAATTTTCATTTTAATTTTCATTTTAGAATACACGTAGAGGAAAAAAAAAACAAATTTTTTTTTTTAATTAACAATTTGCTCACTTACCAAACAGTAAATAACTAAATATCCTTTTCCCACTAACGCATCATCGATCCATTCTATTAAAAGCTTATACTTCACAGGTGGAAGATTCTCATCTAAGTAAAAAAGTAAAACATTAAAATCACTTTGCAGGTGGAAGTTTCACGGCTTATTAAAATGAATAATACATTAATAAAAAAAAAAAAAAGAACGAAATCAAAATCACAAGATCGAAACAAAACATCGTATCGTCTGACTCGTTTTTTGAATTTCAGTCGTCGGAGGAGCACCTGAATGTGCTTTACCACCCGGAGACATTCAAGGGACCGATACTGTTCTCCTTCAAATCGAAGGTATTCTTCGGCAAGAAGAAGGCGATGGTGCGGGTTGAGGACGGCGAATGGTCCGATAAGTTCTCGATCGACGTCGCCGGAAGCAAGGGAGTCGTCTCCTGCAAGTACAACGACAAGATCTACCAGGTGTTTAACTTTTCACGAGAGTATACGAGAGTTTTTTTTACTATATTTATTTTTTATAACGAATTATTCATTTGATGCGGGAGTTTTTCCGTCCAAAGGTGTATAATTTACAAATTGATTTGAAAAAATAGGAGTGTTGTTTTGTTAATAATAAATACAATTTTTAATAAATGGACTAATTAACTTGTAGATTGGAGTGCACAACCAGTTGACGTACAATTCATTGACGAAGCAAATTACATTTACACCTTACTTCATCCTGATCAATAATGCAGATTTCCTCATCGAGTGCCAAGAAGCTGATCGACCAGCTGATCCAATAATCAAAGTAAGGTTTATACTTACCTTTCTACATGATCATGAAAAATATTTCAAGATAAAATGAAAAGAATCAATGAATCATTTTAAATTAATTTATTTAATTGGGATTAATTTTTGAAATTAATTTCAATTAATTGCAACATAAAGCATATTTTAAGTCTAGTACACGTTAAAAAAGATATTAAATGAAAGTATAATCTCGTGAATTTTCGTATAGGTACCTCCAGGCGAGTGTACTCCACTGTGGCCAAATTCTGAGCAGGAAGAGAAGACCCTGAAGGCAAGGGTAGCCGGTCACCCTGAGAAAACTCCAGCATTCATCTATACCGATGTTCACAGCACTCTTCTTAAACTCGACAATAAGGTCTATAGTTTATTAAATATCCCTTGAAAATCTTTTGCCATCAGCTATGCTTTTTCGGATTAATGAATGAATGAATTAAATGTATTTGAATTTTTAGTACGGAGGAATAAACGTAGACGTACAAATCAACGAAGGCGGAGTTTACGTATCTTTGTCAGCTTACGCCAACGGAAATGCTCCTGCTTTGATTATTAATCATACACCGTATTCCATTAATTTATGGGAAAAGGGATCGATGAACGTCAGGTAAATTTCCAATCATGCAGACAAAGCATGTTTTATTGAAATTTCTTGTGATTTTTATTTGTATTACAATTTTTTTAGGACTATACAATCTTACAATCGCATGTTCTACACTTGGGAGAACCCGGCAGGGTCACGGCTCATAGTGTGGGAGGACGGCAATAAAAAGGAGATCACGAATGATCTTCGCAAAGTAAATTTTGGATTTCTTTACTTTTAATTGTATTTGATGTATATTAATAGATCTAAAAATGAAACATTTTTGCAGGATACACTAGGAACATTCATGATACCTGATATTGAGCATGAGCTTTTTTATGTATCTTTCCTGGATGGTATTCAAAGAGTACTGTTATTTACGCAAAATTTGAAGATTGCCGAGGACTGCCAGTTGTTTGGCGACCTCGAGGTACTTGATCAAGACATCACGCTGAGTATACATGGAGTGGGCCTTTCTCTCGTCAACAATGTCAGTCGATCTGAACTTCTTTATATGTGTATTGTGAGGTACTGAGTTTATTATTACTTTTGTTGATTTGATATTTAAACGAGTGCAAGAATTGCAATTAATTATGAAAAAATTTTGAACGTTATTTTAAAAATGTAACATAAATTAATGTGATTCAAGCTCGGGAATTATCTGGGAAACGCGAAAATCTCAGACTGGTAGATGGAGAGCTATGAATAATCAAGAAGTTTTCCTGGTCGAGGAGGGATACAAGAAATACCTTATGGAACTTAAAATGGACCAGGAAACTGCTTATCGAGTTGCATTGGCACCCAAATTCGAGGCAAATTTTTTATTTTACTCTCATTAGCGAGCCATTTTTTTGAGTAAAATATCTAAGAGAATTTTCGACTTATAGGTTGACTTTTTGAACTTGGAAATGCTGAGGCCGCACCGCAGATACATGCGAAGAACCTTCCAGACTGGTCTCTGGGTACAATATCGAACGTCGACCCACCAGGTGCAGCTGCATGCCAAAATTAATAAGCTGCAAATCGATAATCAACTATCTGACTGCGTCTTTCCAGTCATACTTGCACCAGTACCACCTCCCAAGAGTATGACTTACAGCGCTGGTAGGTTTTTTTTTACTAGGAAAATAAATTTATATGAAAAAGATTATATTTCTAGATTTATTAATTTCTTGTTCTTAACACAAATTAAAATCTTTTATAGTGGCCAAACCATTCGCGGAAATGAGTATGGTTAAACGGCTGCTGGAACACAGTACCGTCCAACAATTTCGGTACTTTAAAGTACTTATTCAGGAATTCCACGTAAAAGTAGATTTGGGTTTTATCAATGCGCTATCTGCATTCTTTGAAGCTGATGAAGCTAACGATGTGCAAGAGGTAAATAAGGTTCTGTTGTAGACTCGTTCGTTTTTTAAATAAAAACTGTAACGTTTCGTCTTTTTGCAGAGCCAACTTTTTAAAACTGATATGAAATTGGTGGATGAGCCACTTTTGCATCACGTTAGTCTAATAACTAATGCTGAACTCAAAAACTTCTTCGATTTACTTCATTTCTCGCCACTAAAGGTATTTAGATTTAGAATCGCCTTTTTGTAATAATTTATTTAAAATTCAAAGATATAATAGATACCAATTTTTCTTTTACAGATTCATATTAGTTTTTCAATGTCGAGTACTGGTGGAGGGCCTTCAGCAGTTCCACATGTATTAAACGTATTACTTCAAGGTATTGGAGTTACCCTTACAGATATCAATGATATTGTTTTCAAGTAAGCTTTGAAATTCAGTTCCTTAAAAAAATGAAATTTCTATTAATTTTTAACTTTTTTAACTGATAATTTTCAAATTTGTTTTTAGATTAGCCTATTTCGAAAGGGAAAATGTGTTCATGACAAATAATCAATTGATTGCTGAAGCAACGAGTCACTATACTGGTCAAGCTATCAAACAGCTGTATGTATTGGTGCTTGGATTGGACGTCATAGGAAATCCTTATGGTCTCGTAGTTGGTGCTATGAAAGGTGTAGAAGATCTGTTCTATGAACCATTCCAAGGTGCTATTCAGGGTCCTGGAGAATTCGCTGAAGGACTTTTACTTGGAGTTCGAAGTATGCTTGGTCACACTGTTGGTGGCATGGCTGGAGCTGTTTCTAAAATAACTGGTGCTATGGGTAAATGTCTTATTCAACATTTTTTTTACTTTATTTATACATTAATCGTAAACTATATATATTCTTAAATTTTGTAGGCAAAGGTTTAGCTGCTTTAACCTTTGATAAAGATTATCAACGTAAGCGTCAAGAACAGCTTAATAAACAACCTGCAAACTTACAAGAAGGACTTGCTAGAAGTGGTAGAGGTTTAGTGATGGTAAATGCATATTCTTCTCTTCGACTTGCATAAAAAGCATACTTACTAAGTAGTAAAACACGTTACTGTAAATACTGAATATTTTTTACAGGGTGTAGTGGATGGCATTTCTGGAGTAGTAATGAAACCATACTCTGGTGCTAAAGAGGAAGGTGTTGAAGGTTTCTTTAAAGGTTTTGGAAAAGGTGTAGTTGGACTCGTCACCAGACCGACTGCTGGAATAGTCGATTTTGCTAGTGGATCTTTTGGCGCAGTCAGAAGGTAACTATACACGATTTAAATCATCAAATTGTAAAAATTAACGTAATAGTTCTACGTAACGTTACATATATTTTTTAGAGCAACCGATATGAGTGAGGAAACTAAACGAGTAAGACCTCCAAGATTTTTACAACGTGATAGCCTTGTTCGACCATATGTCCGCGATGATGCTGAAGGTTATAAGATCCTTTGTGTAAGTAACTTTTTTCCCACATGCAGATTATTTAAAGTATATTACATTATTTAAAGTATATTTACATAAAATAATATGATTATAGGAACTTGAGAAAGGAAAATATGCAAATACTGATATCTACTATTATCACATGCTTATCCACAAAAACGTTTTGTTACTTACCGATAAAAGGATAGCGTACTTAGAAAGATGTGATTTATTTGGTGGTTGGAAGGTAAGTGACTTATTTCAAAAATAATGTGTGATAAAAAAAAAGATATTTAAATAACACCATATGTAGGTCGACTGGTCGTACACTTGGAAAGAGATAGATCCACCTCCTATAATGGTTGACAAAGGAGTTCAGATTTGTATGAAAGATAGCACGAGGAGGAAAAAGCTTGGTGGCTTGTTTGGTAACTCTGATGTCATAAAAATACTTCACGTATCTGATTTACAAACAAAGCAGGTACACTCGTATATCAGTCTTATCTATCAATATCATATCTTTATCAATTTTAAATAACGCGTAATAAAAAAATGCATTTTTAATTTTCAGCTGCTGTGCAGCAAAATACAGGATCAACTTAGACAAAGTGATGTTTAAATACATCACCGTTGATCTTTTGAAGCACAAAAATCTCGTTCACTGGATGAAGACTGATAAGACTGTATTATTAGTTGTGAATCGGAGAATAGGCTGAGAGAGGATTGTTCTTCCCTACCTCGCTCAAGAAGTAAGAAAATACATTGCGATTCCGAATCAAGTTAAGCGCGAAGGTAGTCTTTTTACGGGTCATCGCGTAAGAGTAACGAGACCACGATCGAAGCATCGTTAGGACTAGTCGTACTAATAATGATCGTTAAAGTACTTTTCACCTCCATTAATCCGATTTTTACTTTATGCGAGAGAGGTGAGCAGTGAATTACAACTTGTAAAGGATGATCATGAATCTATATTTTTTTTTTGTAAATTGTATTATTTTACATATACGTGAAAAATGATTTATCATTTTTTTTTTTAATACTACGAGTGAAGAGATATAAATATATATCGGATGTTGCACCGCTTTGAGATGTTTACGTTTAAAATGTATTTTGCGTCCGCATGTACAAATAAAAAAAAAGAGCCTAGCTAGAAATGTACATTCGCAATAATGCGTATAATATTCTGTATAAAGGATAACGATGAATTTATTTCTTTTTTTTACAATGCAAAAGAGCAAAGCAATTTTTTGACAATTGCATTTTTTGATAATTGTTTACCCGTATTTTTCGGCTGCTGTTTTATACAAATTTTACGATATAATAACGAAGAGCATTTTATATACATAAGCTAAAAAGTTTTTATTTGATGAATTGCGATTCTTAAGCGTTGTTTCAATTGTAGAAATTTATTGCGCGAGCGTTTGAATGCCCAATATAATAAAGTGGTCGGTTTTCTCGAGCCGCTATCTAGATTGTAAATTTTCCATCGCTATCTCTAACTTGTTTGATTACTTATTAAAAAATTGACATATTTATGATTTATTCTCAGTGCAATTTTTATTTAACCCTGACTATTTCTTTTTAAAGTCAAATATAAATATAACACTTAAGTTAATATTTTTTTTGTTGATAATTTTATATTTGTACATTCTGGTGTTAAAATAATCTATCAACTGTTTTATTTATTTAAATGTACATAGAAACTAGTACGTACGTTCGCACACTTATTAATGTACACGCGAATACAACGAAATACGATGTATTAAATAATTGCCTCGAGGTGCTACCGCGCTTCTTGATAATTGATTTATTTTTATTATTTATTATAATTATTTTATTTTATTGGCTATATTAGACAACAGCAATCACAGCCTTTTGTCTGTAGCCATATTCAGAGTTTGAAGCCCCTGGTATTTTGGTTGCGGACAATTACGGCAGTGACAGTTTCTATTATTTATATTTTGAAAGATTATTAATAATTTATAATTGATAAAAGTGTTTACAGTGACGATTGCAATGGTATAATGATCTTCCAGCCGCACGTTGGACCAGTCTACAGGAGGTAACAGGTATTTTAAATAATACCTGTTATAAAATCAGTATATTTTAAATGAAATTTACAATTTTATCATACCCATTCAAGTTTGTTATTTAGTGATCAAATGTTACTTACATAACTACGTTCAGTAGTAAATAAAAATTTCCCTTGAAGATAAAGCTGTTTATAAAATTGATCGTGATGTTATCTAATATAAAATACATTTTTTTTTTAAATTAATTTCAATTTTATTGTACAGATTAATATACGTAGCGATAATAACATAATAAAAATAACATGTATTCACAATAGATATCACAACTGTACACGTTTATATAACTAAAAAATTTCATAATATTATTGTTTCAAGTTGAAATATAAATCATAAACAAGATATACTAAATTATTTACACATTAGAACAATTTATCTTGCAATATTATTATTATTATTGTTTATAAAATTAGCATATTATTAATATAAAGATATTTCTTAAAATTCTCTATAATCTTTATAATACAGAAACTTATAAAAAGAAGATAGTGATACTGCACTAGCAAACCTCTAGGAGTACCCTATTTTTAAAAGATTTATATTTTTCAAACTTTTTTTTTTTTAACATCAAGAAGATAACAGCTGATATAAGCAATTATCAAGATAATAATTCACAGTGAAGAAGTAGTAAAATTTTTCCAATAATTTATGTCTGCCTCATTTCTATCGTAAGCCAATAGCCTCCTTTCGGTAACATGTTCATATTTCCAGGCTTGTAATCGAAGGGAATGACAGTCTTGGCATTCGGTCTCAAATTGAATTTAGCTAACAGATAAAAGAAGAGTATTTTCGTCTCTAAAATTGCAAATCGATTGCCAATGCAACTTCTTGGTCCAATTCCGAAGCCCAGATTCTCCGCTTGATTGATCGTTACTTTTTTATTTAAAAAACGATCGGGCTCGAACTTTTCTGGATTTTCAAAGTACTGCTCGTCCTGGTGTATACCGGCGACCGGGATCCAAACGACCATACCAGGTTTCAATGTTGAGGGTTGCCCTCCCGGCAAAGCAGGAGGCAATTCAAAGGGTTTCACGCAAAGACGGTCGAGGAAAATTCCTTGCGGGTGTCGGCGCATGGACTCGTTAAACACAGCGTCAAGGTAGGCCATGGAGTTGATGGCCTCGTAGGTGGGTTTTCCATTGCTATTGGCTAAAACATCGTCGATTTCGGCTTGTAATTTTTTCTGAATATCCGGGTTGATTGTAAGCTCGTGAGCTATGATGCACATCTGCGATGAAGCAGTATCGAAGCCGCCGAAGAAAAATATGAATGCTTGAGCAGTCATTTCGGTGATGTCCAATTTCAAAAGGTTGCTTGTTTTACCTAAACGAAAAGTTTCGTACATAAGACGAATGTTTATTTTTTTCTAGTCTCATATAAAAAAGGTTGCTATACGTAACGTTATTTTATTCTCTTTAAATACGAATAAGTGAAATGCACAATGAATACGCGTAGAATCAGTGTATATTCACTTATTCGATATGTGAATTTTAATTATTCATATTTAGAGGGCTGCTTAATTAAAAATAAATTACATGAGTTTTCAGTATTTTCATGAAGAATCTTAAAAATACGAGAATACAATCAGTACTGGTTATGTTTATGAAGCTTATAAGATGATTGAAACCACTCAGTGCTAAATGTATATTTTTTAATTATTTTCGTAAAAATTTTGAATCTATTTTCTTTTTGTAATTGTCTCACAGTTTTTATTGTAAGATTTTCTGTTGAAAAGTCACTTTTCTTTTGTTGTTAGATTGTACTGATTTATTTTATATAGATATATGCACCTCCTGCTTCTAAATTTTTTTCCCGGGGCTTTATCTCCAAAATAACAACCCGTTAAATAATATATTATGAATTTTACCTCTTGCATCCATCATCAGTTGAATCATGTCGGGTCTGGTGAGTTTTTTCTGATCTCTCATATCTATCGTCGACTTTATAACATCCATGAAGAATCGTCTAACACGATCGTTGACTATACTAATTCCGAATGTTTTTAACAATGAAGGAAAAGCTCGTAACAAGAAAAATTTCAATGATAAAATTCCGTCAAAATTTGTTGCTTCCCTTCCTAATACGTAAAAGTCGTTTTCGGGCTCCTTCAAAGAATCTATGGTCAAGCCAAAAGCACAACTGGCTATTACATCGTTTGTGTATCTTGTGAACAAATCTTTCGTTCCAGTTAAATTTTTCGGATTTTCGGCGATTTTAGTAACATGATCAACCACATTTTCAGCACATTTAACCATCAAGTCGAACATGAGCTTCATCTTGCTCGACGTAAAAGCGGGTGATAGTAAGTTTCTAGCTTCCTTCCATCGATCTCCAGCCATGGAGAAGAGATTATTAGCGAATAAAGGATCAACTGTTTCATCAATGAACTGTTGATGATCGGGAAAGTTGTCGGAGTACTGAAAATTAAAGTATCAATTAATTTTGTAAAATACGAACGAAATTGATGAATTATTTTTTAATTGTTTTATTTATTAATTAATTAAAAAAAATCATCTTCAGTTTTAACTTCAAAATAGATTCTTTTTGAACATAAAATAAAATGAAAAGAAGAAATGAAGTATTATTTTTTTGTATAGTAGTTTGTTACTTACTTTGATGGTAATATTTTTTATTAACTCTGGATCTCTTACGATTACCACTGGTGTGTTGAAGTTAAAAGCACCGATATATTTGGCTTCTCGATTGTAATTATAAATGTTTTTAATCGTGTAAAAAATGTGCTCTCGACGAAAAAATGATGGACCCATGTTGCCGAAAAATGGCCATGCGGGTACGGATGGTATACCTAATTATTCATTCCCATGTGGAAATATTTTATACAACTTATATACAAATTGTATACAGTCATTGTATACAGTTTGTATCCAAAAATGAT
>JAWWEN010044551.1:0-12368 GCA_035582955.1 Sycophila texana
TTTTATTAATTGTTATAAGTAAATTAGTTGTATTTTCGTCTGCTATTTTGAGGCGCGAAATTTGAATTTTTAATTGGCTATCAGACCCTGATAAAAATTATAATTTCTAAAATTCTACAATTAAAATAATTATTGTTTATTAAAAATGAAGTACTTTATCGAAAAAATAAGTTAAAAATATATATTTCAAATCTTGTACAGAATATGCGAATATCGTTAATTTAAGATTCGCCCACAGAAAAGCAGAAAATTATATTTATTTTTTTTAAAGCAGAAATTTATATATATTTTTATTAATTTATCTATATTTTTCATATTTTTTCAGTAATGAATTTTTGTTTAAGATAATTAATTTAAAACTACTTCTTTATTATCAAACTGGCTCGTTTGGTTTCTTCAAAACTGAAAGCATAATAATTCTCTATCCACATATATCAACGTTACGAACAATTTTCGGGACTCGCAATAAAAAAACTGTAGGATTATTAAAAGGATGGCTGAAGCACATGATTTTTTTATAGATTCATTTTAGGTATAACAAAGTAGATTAGTCCCAGCACCGATTTTTCAGAAAACACGCTCTGTTATACGACTGATCATGATATTATTAGACCGTTCGAGCTGACAGCTTTTTTCATCAAATATTCAACAAATTTCATTGCCATCATTAAGACTCAATACTTTGTAAATACGGATTTTCGCATTCTTTTCTCAATATCAATCTTCGCTTTTACATTTGCAAACAGTGCAGAATGTATAATTTAAAAAAATTTCTGCAAAATGCTTGTATGGTGCTTGCAGATTTTTCTCGTGGGTTCAAGTAAGAATAATTATAATATTTTTTTAATTAATACTAATTCTTCGAAAATAACTCTTTCATTCATAATTGCTTATCGATCTTTAGTACATCATCCGCAGGTTGAATTAAAAAGTAGACTATTGTTCAAAGTAATTAAGAAAATTATTTGTTAAATGTTTTATTAAAATTTTTCTAATATTAGAATAGACTAGACTAGACTAATGATGTTACTGTTACTTGACGTAGACGAGGAAATAAAAAAAAAAAAAAAAAAAAAAAAAAAAATGCGTGTTGTGGAATGCGTGTAATGCACCTTCTTTGAATGTATCCTAATGGTGCCTTGCAGACTCAGACGAGGAGGACCTATCGCACAATTCTGGCCGCCATAACATCAGAAAGCCGTTAGGTAAGATAATTTTTTTTAATCTTTTATCATCATTAAGCATTTTCATGCTTACATACTTTTAACTAACCATGGTAATTACTTTTTATTAAATAAATCGTCGCCGAATATAAGAAAATATTTAAAATCATACAGAACCCTACTGAAAAAGCCACAGGTTTATCACATGATTGTTATGTAATAATTACCTGATAATAAAAAAATGTTTCAATTGAAGTCACATGATTATCAAATGATTGCCACATGATTATCACGTGACTATCACGTGATTTACCACATGATTATCACGTTGACTATCACGTGATTTACCACATGATTATCACGTTGACTATCACGTGATTTACCACATGATTATCGAATGATTACCACATGATTATCACGTGACTATCACGTGATTTACCACATGATCATCAACATGATCATCACATGATCATCATATGATCAGCAAATGATCATCTCAGGATTATCAGCAGATTATCAAATGATTATCGCATGCACTGAGAAAAAAATATGGTTGAAACAATAGGATTTTCCGTTAAATACTAGCAATTACAAATTCCATTACTTTAACAGACTTGGGTAGTTAAGAATGGAGACTACTCGAGATTTTAGAGTTTTTTTTTCTTTATTTTTATAGTAGACCTCGTGAAAAACATTTTATCAAAAAAGTACTAGAAAAACTAAGAAAATTAGACTAAACAGAGCTTTCAAGAGCCTTTAAAAATAGAGAATCCACTTTGAACTGTAAAAATAACTTATTTTAAAAATAGTACTGGCGATGAAATATTTCATCTACGTACTTCAGATTAAATATACAATTTCTAATGTACTTAATAAAAAGATTTGTGGTGTGGAATTATTGTAGGTAATTTTTAAGAAAATTGGCAGCAAAAAAAACGATTATTTAACGTATTTAACGTTGGAAACTACTCGAAATACGTTAAAAAACCGGGTAAAATCGGTTAACTTAAAAGTCCTGCTATTGGAACAAAGGAACCAAGTATTATGAAACAATGGAATATTCCACTGCCGTCAGTTTACAGATTTTTTCCTGTTTATGCAGCCATATATTATCTTCAGTGTGATAATCATGCGATAATCATGCGATACCCGATTAAAAATAGGAACGTTGAAATTAACGTTAAAAATCGTTGAACATTGAAAATCAACGTTGACGTTGTAAAACTTTGATTTGAGTTGATTTTGAACGTTCTCTTCTAAACATTGCATATCAACGTTGAACCTTAAAAAATAATGTTGAAAATCAACGTTGAAAATGAAGGTTATAAAGAAACGTTGCAATCAACATTGAAAATTAAACCAAATCAAGGTTTTTCAATGATCAACACTGATTTCCAATGTTCAACATTGATTTCCAATGTTCAGTATTGATTTCCAATGTTCAACACTGATTTCCAATGTTCAACATTGATTCCCAATGTTCAACATTGATTTCCAATGTTCAACATTGATTTCCAATGTTCAACATTGATTTCCAAAGTTCAACATTGATTTCCAATGTTTAACATTGATTTTTAACGTTCCTATTTTCAACAGGGTAATGTGAGTAATTCCAGTAGGCAAATAATTTCTAAGGGAAATGTATTTTATTAAACGTATTATTTATGGTTGCAATAACTGCATACGCAAAAATAGTTCATATACAATATTGTCATGCTTGCATGCTTTCCTTTGATAAGCGACGATTTCTGGATTTTTGCAATATCCTTTTAGTTTTTAAGAGACACATTAGTTTCAAGACTACTTTTAAGCGTTCATATAGTCTACAGACATTATTTTTTGTCTCGTGCACAGTGGCAAATAATTATAGAAATGTAGATTAATTATTTTAAGCTAACAAATTGTCTTATCATAAAATTAAATACTTATATTACATTAAGAAGATGAGCCCGATAACCATATTTTTCAAACCATTTACATTCAAAGATAAAAATTTTGATTAAAAAATTAAAATTTGCTCACATATTGAAAAGATATAACTTCATATAACTTTTCATTATATCATTATATTTCTGCAATAACCCAAGAATCGATTTCTTTTTTGTCATTTTTGAGGTAGAAAGCCACCTTTATAGACATTTATAAATTAATCTGTTGATTTAATAAATACCGAAAAGATAGAAAATCCGTATATTATCATTTACTTAACATTTTATTTAACAGAAAAAATAATAATTATTTAAAAACATAAATCTGTGTTCGTAAGCATTTTATATATTACCAATTTACTTCACTTTACCGCGATGCTGAAAAACTTTTGAAAAATGTTCACTACATTGAGCCAGTATCATTCGAAACATTATAAGAATTTTCAGTATAAAATCCCTATTCTGGGCAGAGAATCCAGCCACAAACCGACATATGATATTTTTTACAATTCAGTATGTCAATATTCCACAATTACTATGCTGGATTAAAAGTTATCCTAGACCTCTAATGTTTTATGATTCTTACCCACTTGAAAATAGAAACGTTGATACAAGGTTGAAAAAGAACGTTGAACAGTGAAAATCAACATTGACGTTGATAAAACATTGATTTTCAACTTTCAAATCAATGTTTCCCGAATATTCGTTGTAAATATTGATTTTCAACGTTGATATTCGATGTTCAACGTCCATTTTCAATGTTGATTTTCAACGGGCCTGGTGGAAACTTGAAATGGTGAAATCAAAGTTGAAAATGAGCGTTGAACCTTGAAAATCAACGTTGAATATTGAAAAATCAACGTTGAAAATCAAGGATTGCAATGAATTTTCGGGAAATGTTGAAATAAACGTTGTAAATTAGGCCAAATCAAGGTTTTATCAATGTCAACGTTGACTTTCAATGTTCAACGTAGATTTTCAACATTTTTTCTACGTTTCTATTTTCAACTGGGTGGGTAGATTTAGTAGATTTTACTCGAAATCTACAAATCTACAAATTCTTGTATATATTTTATTAAGAATTTTCTTTAATAAAAAACGTTCTTTAACTCACAGTTACTAGAGATAACTAAAGATTTTACTCGTAAGTCAATGAGAATGTATTTCCATATACTATGTGCATTACACAGTTGCAGAGACTTTTACACTAATAAATCGTTGATTTATCGTTTATTTATCGTTTATTTATCGTAAATATCGATTATATGCATGCATCGATTTTATTCTATTATATTCATGCATACTACTTCTCGATGTATGAAAAACTTTCAACTCCTGACTTGGAAAATTTATTATTTCTCGTAAATAGGTAATTTATGACAGTTTGTGGGTGAATTCCCGACAGACCCGGTTGGCAATTTCTATATAGATGTTCTGAATTCGACATATATCCCATTTGAATGAATCCATACGGAATAATATGGAAATGAATCTATATGAAATCTATGAGGAATCCAATCCATCATCCACATCGAGGGGCTGCGCACTTCGAGAAATCTTCTTTTGGAACTTTGGAATCTTTAGAAATCCGTGTAAATCGCTGGAAATCCCTGAAAATCTTTGGAAATCTTTGAAAGTCTTTGGAAATCTTTGGAAATCATTAAATCCGAGAATTCGAAAGATTTCCAAGGATTTTCAGGGATTTTCAGGGATTTCAAGAGATTTCCAAAGATTTCCAAAGATTTTCAAAGATTCCCAGAGATTTCCAAAGATTTCCAAAGATTATATTCCATGGAAATCTTTAGAAATCCCAAGAAATCCCAGGAAATCCCTGGAAATCTTTAAAAATCCCTGGAAATCTTTGGAAATCTTTAGAAATACCTGGAAATCATTATTTCCCTGGAAATCTTTGGAAATCTTTGGAAATCTTCGTAAATCTTTGGAAATCCCTTGAAATCCCTTGAAATCCCATGAAATCACTTGAAATCCCTTGAAATCCTTTGGAAATCTTCTAAGGATTCCGAAGTGCGCAGCCCCTCGTCCACATGTAAATTTTTTACTGGGCATCATGGATTTTTTGCAGGAAATTCTTACAATTTTTCCAATAATATTTTCCTAGTGGAAATGATCGAAGCCAATGAAAAAGATGCACTAAGAAGTCGAAATAAAAAAAAAATAAATGTCAAATGGTGTTCGCAGATTTCGAAGCCGGTGAGGACGGCGAAGACAGTAGCAGTAGTAGCACCTGGCGCGAGGAGCTGCAGCGTTGTTACGAGAATGACTTCCTGGCGGAGCTGCGCGCGCGTAACGCCGCCCTCAACGCGCAGACGCACAACAATCAGCAGAATCATCATTCAAACCAAAACCAGAATATGCACCACTTCAATCAGAACATGCACAACATGCAGAACATACAGAACATGCAGAATATGCAGAACATACAGAATCAGCTGAATCAACAGAATCAGCAAAACCAGCAGAATCAGCACAACCATCAATATCAACAGAATCAGCAGAACCAACAATACAACCAGGAGAATCATCCTGGTGAACGTGAAGAGGCCGAAGGCGAGAAGCGAGACGAGAGCGAGACCGAGTGGTCTGAGGCGGTGAAGCGCTGGGTCAACCGGTAAACGAAATGCGCACCATGTGTGATGACCTTCAGCTGCTCTCCACAATATTATTATCTGGTCTGCGTAAGAGCGCAGGCAAAGTTCTGCTATGAATTGTTTATGTATATTATATGATTTACGTTGTACTTAACCTTAAATTGGTATTATTTTGCAGTTTAAGTTTAAATACTGCAAAATGTTCTGGCTTTATAAATTGCTCTCAGTGAAAATTTCGAAATAATCTGGACAAAATTATAATAAAGACAGGCCTACAGTCTTTCGTTAGGAGGACATCAAAGTTTAATAAATAGCGCAATGACAATCCTATTGAAAAATCTCACCTGAGATCTCATGTTAGCTACAATTCCTTAAATACTTATCTTTGTTAAGTTTAAATGTGCCTTTAGGTGTTACCATCCTGATGATACATCGGAAAACACATGTTATGAAACGTTTTATGGCAATTTTTGGATTTTTTAACTTTCGATGTACCATCAGGTTGGTAACACCAAAAAGCACACTTAAAATTAAGAACGATAAGTATTTAAGGAATGATAGCTACAGTGCAACTTTAATTTTAAAAGTAACATGAGATTTTGGCATGAGATCTCAGGTGAGATCTCACATGACATTTTTCAATAAGGAAGAATTAATTCTCTGTCCTACTAAAAATTACCATACGTATTCCTCGACAAAATATACGTGGAATCCATGTGGAATTTACATTATGCAGTCGACGTGAAAATCAATCTGAAGTCGGTATTAAAACGCCACTTGCATTCAACGTGCATTTCTATACAGATTCACGCAGGCGTTCTTGATTTTACTGGGTTTTAAGAACAATCTATTCGTAGGTCGAAATGAGATTCATTGCTATGTGGATGATAACACCCAAATTGGAAAATTGAGTTACAACATTATATATAACCATTTTCAACTTTTGCAAGTCTACCAGTTGTATTCACAAAACAATTTTTTAACTCAATTCCATTTTTAACTCAGTTTAGATGTTATGGATCTATGTATTAGTCCTTGAATTAGCCCTCATCTGTATGAAAATTCATGCACGAATTCACGTTGGATTTCAGATGGATTTCAAGATGAAATCCACACGGTGGTTTTCATAGGTTGAATATTTCAGATTAAATCTTTTATTACTAGTTATGCTACCTAAAACATTTATTTTATCAGTTCAGTATTAGTGGACTACATTTTTTTTGTAATTTACTGTTAAAACTCCAGATTCGAAATTTTCACTGAAAACTTTAGAATCGTTGTAGTAGAGTTTTCGTAATCAGATGTTTTCTTAATAAGTGCATTTTAATATAGTTCACTTTATTTCAAATCTTTATTTTGTATTTTTGTTAATTTGGTTTTAATTAAGGGGATGTGAAATATATTCTAGATCTAGCATTTAATTTCCTATAAAACCATTTTAATATACAGTTTAATTTCTATTTTGTATATAGGATACCGTCGTCAATCAAATAATTGCAAATTAATTAAATACCTTCAATGAGTGCATTATGTAGATAGAAATGATATAGATAAATGTGCCGATATCTTACATCCCTTTGAAATCAACAATATTATTTGTAAAGATGATTAAATACAATTATAGTATTCTAAAACTTAAAAGAAATCGAAATAAAGTAGAAAAATATTGTTTTAAATAAGATTTTAAGTCAAACTAAACTTGTAAAATAATATTTACAATACTTTAATTGCATTTTTTATGCTTCAGTTAATTAATTATTGACTGTACTTATTTATTGAAATTTCAGTTGATAATGCGTACAATACGGATATATACTCGAAAAACCACGAAATAAAAGACCAAATTATATGACGAGTTCTTCAGCCCAACAATTATAAAATTAAATGTTAATTGAACAATAATTTTTGCAAGCGCTATTGTCCATTTTTTAACGGACTTTCGCGATGATCCTTAAAGTTATTTGGGTAATACTTAAAGATAACTGAAGGTAAAGGAGTTGACCAAACATAATGAACACAAATGAATTTATAAAATTTTCTAGTTAGTTTCCCATTCGCTGGGAAACAAAAAATGATAAAACTCTTTGGAATCTTTTGTATATTCATACGAGGTTAACTTTATTAAAATAAAAAACGGCAAGTTCTTACAATTTTTAAAATCACGTAAGTAATAAATAAAATCAACGCAAGTTTTATCAGAATGTTTTATGGAGAACGAGCGTTTCAAAGCCTTTGGTAATTTTTTAATGTAAAATGACTAATAACTTTTTCTGATTCACTATATTTACACAAAGCCACTTATACACTTTTTTTGAACCATTGATAAGTTTAAAAAAAATATTTTAAAAGATAAGAAAATTAAATGAGGCTCGTCCTGGAGAAACAATCAACATTCATTCACTATAATAATAAACGTTCTCTGGTAGAAAATTAACCAAACCTTTATCAGAATATGATTCATTTTCTGCTGATTGGTCAACTTATAATTAAAATTCTGACTTTAAACCTTACGTAATGTCGACAGTTTCTGATCAGAATCTAATAATCTTCCTGGTGGAAATGTAGAAGCTGCTGTTTGTAAGTTATGTGACTATGATCCTTGCTAAAAAAAAGTCACGAGATAATCACGTGATGTCACATGCGGATCATTTGATTATCACATGCAGATTCCATGATAATCATGTGAGATTTTGTTGTGACATTCAAGTGACAATCATGTGAGATTTAGTTGTGACATTCATGTGACAATCATGTGAGATTTTGTTGTGACATTCAAGTGACAATAATGTGATTTTCATGTAATTTTTGTGTGATCTTCACATGATCTGCCTTTGACAATCACGTGATAATCATTTGATGATCTCATGGTAATCACGTGATTATCGCGTAACAATCACGCGATAATCACGCGACAGTCATGTGATTTTCAAACAAAATTTTCTTTTCATTTTCGTCGTGAAAAATCACATGATAATTATGTGATCCATATGTGACCATCACGTGATAATCACGATGCAAATGTTCATTAAATAAATTATCATCCGCATGATAACAGATAATATCGCTGCCAAACAACTGAAATAAGTGTTTTTAATAAATATTTCTTTTATCAGATATTTTCATCGGCATAATCGTATGAATATCACATGTGTATCACATGAAGATCAAATGAAGATCACATGATTGTCACATGATTGTCACATGCAGTCACATGCAGATCACATAATCCTAATGTAATTTTTCAATACAAAAATTAATCTGCATGATTACGTGATAATCACGTGATTATCACGTAATCATGCAGATCACATGAAGATCACATGAAAATCACATGAATATCACATGAAATCACATGAAAATCACATAATTGTCACTTGAATGTCACTTGAATGTCACAGCAAAATCTCACCTAATTATCATGTGATATACACTTGGCAATCATGTGATAATCATGTGATTGGCATGTGCCCATCATGTGATTATCACGTAACTTTTCAGCAGGGATGACAGCGACGTTTAAAGGTTGTGTTTTTATAACGGCAGAATTCGACAAAGTTACTCCAAAATTATCAACGCAGCATACTTACTTTGCTGATTTATCTATCAGATTATCACCAGACTTTGAATCAATTACTGACTAATATAAGGTTAATATTTCAGCAGGGTTGTAGAACATTTTTAAATTTAACGGCTTTCAAAACTCAAAATGTCGCATTGAAGTAGATAAGTAATAATACAAGATAAATAAAAATAAAAGAGACTGTATATATAATATTGCCAAATGTTTGTTTATGTGAAAGCGTAAATTATCGTAGCTTTAGCTATCGTACAAAGCAAGAGCAGTTATAGAAGAAAAAAATCTAAAACTTAATATCATTGTGGCGCCACAAATATACTCTCTTATTTATAAAGCGATGTGCATATTTGCGAGTAATGCAAAAAACGTGAAGTTTGGCATAAGGAGGCTTAAGTATTTCATCGTGAAAAATTCAATGCTTAAATGTCGTAGTAGAGTCTATTTTAGCCGACGAACGGCTAAATTATTATCATATCAACGTCTTGACAAAGCTCAAAACAAAAATTCAGATCAATTTAATATTGCTATATACAGAGAGTTTTGTTCCGACGAATCGAGAGCCCTCATCAAAATATTATCTTCGTCACTTGTACACTAGATTTCCATGCTAAATTATATCTATACATAACTATATAAGTATCACTTCTCTTGACTTACGAAAAATTTAAAAGATAGTAGTATCCTATTTAAAATCAAAAGTCAGTACCTCTTAAAATATTCGCATCTTCTAGTAATACGAATTAACGAGCCTTTTTCAGTTCAGACGTAAAGGTCAAATAAAAGACTTATCATTCGTTTACTCCTATCATACTGTTAATACTCATTCGAGCTTTTATCAGCGTTAGAGGCAATAATTGCACTGCTACACTGAGAGAAGAAAACGTTTTAATTCAAATATCCGTGGGTTTTTTTAGAAAATAATTGCACCATTTGTTTGAACATAATATACAGTAATTTTGTACCGAGGGGCTGCGCATTTCGAGAAATCTTCGTTTTGGAATCTTTGGAATCTTTAGAAATCCGTGGAAATCTCTGGAAATCCCTGAAAATCTTTGGAAATCTTTGAAAATCATTAAATCCGAGATTTCGAAAGATTTCCAAGGATTTTCAGGGATTTTCAGTGATTTCAAGAGATTTCCAAAGATTTCCAAAGATTCCCAGAGGTTTCCAAAGATTTCCAAAGATTATATTCCATGGAAATCTTTAGAAATCCCAAGAAATCCCAGGAAAACCCTGGAAATCTTTGGAAATCTTTAGAAATCCCTGGAAATCCTTAGAAATCCCTGGAAATCTCTGAACCTTGGAAATCTTTGGAAATCCTTTGAAATCCCTTGAAATCCTTTGGGAATCTTTTAAGGATTCCGAAAGAATGAGACAGAAATTTTGTACCAAACATTCATATTGTTGAATTTAATATACCACTATTTTGAGAAATATCCCTTGCAGAAAGATCCCACATGCGGTCCTACAGAATTTTATGTAGTACCACATAAAAATATCACAATTGTAACTGCATAAAGTATCAAATAAAGTGTCACATAAAATATCACATAAAGTATCAGATGAAATATCACATAAAATATCACATAAAGTACCCACTTTTTGTAGGGGATGCTTTCTTTGCCGGAAGTTTAGGTCCTTCAATATTTCATTTTTCAATCTGACATGAAAATAGTGTTATATATCGATATAATCTACTATTTACAAAATAAAATTGTTATCCATCGTCTCGTTTTTTTATGCATTGTCAATATTTTTTTTCTTAAGTTCATAAGTCAATTTACGAAGTTGTTTCTTCTATTATGAAGAAATCGCGAATCCCATTTCTATTATTTTGTAGATAATATTTTAAATACAAAAATATGAATAATTGATAGATATAGCGTATATGCGTATACTTTATGTTAATACGGATACCTTAATTCGTATTATACGTATAGTTGCTAGTTTACAGATATGCATATATTAGCGGTAAAGATGCCATTTGAGTTTGCCTATTTGCTTCTCTCAGTGTAACTTGCAGATTTTAAAGGTACACAAAACTTTTATTTAAAAGAAATGCAAGCATCTATTTCTTATTTTTACTAATTCAGTTTACTGGATCATGTTTATACTAGAGATGCCGATTGGATTCGGATCTTCGAGTAATTAAGGACTCGGATACCCGAAATCCGGATAGATTTCGAATCTCAGATCCGACGGATCCGGATCTTACGTACCTCAGATCCGATGGATTCGAATCTTACGGATCTCAAATCCGACTCCGGATCCGGATCTTACGAATTTCAGATCCGACGGATCCGGATCTTATGAATAAAAGATCAAAATTATTAATCTAATTCAGCTCACCGCACTTTCTTTCTCATTTATAAAAAGAAATGTCATTTATCATTTGGATCATTTATCCGTAAGCTACGGATCTTAGATCCAGATACTTTGAGTATCCGGATCCGTACGATCCGCAAGGTCCGGATCCTTCGAATTTCGGATATTCCGATAGTCGGCATCCCTAGTTTATACTCCAAATTTTTTATTGAAAAGTCGACATACTACTGTCGATTTTAAATATTCTAATGCAATCGTTAAAAATAAAAATTTGAAAGGGCAGTCAAGCTTGTTAAAAAGTAAAAAAACTAGATTATTTGTACCCATGAATGAAACGCTTTTTTGCCCATTTTATGACTAGTTACTAAATTTAGCTTTTGGTGCAAGTCGCAGATCCAACAACTTGATGCATTTGAATGGATCCGAGCTTAAAATGTTGGTTTTTTAGCCAAAAATTACTGATAAATAAAAAATTTTTGAGTTTCATTTAGTTGTTGGCCTTCAGAAAATATTCTCTTAAATATATTGGAACATACAACTCTTCAGCCACAAATGACATTAAAAAACCTACATTTTAAGCCCAGACCCATTCAAATCCATCAACTTGTTGGATCTGCAGCTTGCACCAAAGACTAAATTTAGATATGGTCATATCTATCAATATGTAAATTTTTTTTTATAATTTTATAGCAAATTTAATGTAATTTAACTATATAATTTTAAAACATTTTTAATAATTCATTTTCATTCATTTTTAGGTAATTAT
>JAWWEN010044572.1:0-12364 GCA_035582955.1 Sycophila texana
CCAGGGGCTGCAAGCCGCCTTCGATTGCAAGAAAAAATAGAACGACTGACGACGCAACTCAGCGTGAGTTAAAATAATTGTATGACGACTTGGCGACTACATTGTAATCCTATATTGGAAAATATATATATTGATCACATAGAACTGAAAGTCGGTTGGACTATAATATAATTTATTTAAACTAAAACCCTGGATTTTTACAAACTCATGGAAACTTGGAGTTAGAATTTTGAAAAATTGATTCTGATCCTTCCCAGCACCTTATAAAGTGGAAAAGTGGCAAGCGTTATGTAGGCTATACTACTTTATAAGATGCTGGGAAGGATCAGAATTAATTTTTCAAAATTCTATCTGCAAGTTTCCATGAGTTATATGCAAATAAACAATCTCTGAAAGTTTCAAGGCAATCCGTTAAGAATTAGCTGAATAATCCTGTGGCAAGTGAGAAAAACTATAAAAAAAACACTGTACTCGTAGTGTACAACAGCTGCATTCATATAAGGTGAGTTCAGACTTCCGAATAATTAAAAAGTGTTCTCCAATAAACATATTACGGAAAAAAATTTTTCCCCAATAAGTATTAACTCTAATAAAAACCATTCATCATTAATTATTTATGTTTTTTTACAAGTTTTAAGGTAGGCTGACCCCCTTAAGCTAACGTGTGTCGATTGGTCACATTTCAGATAGATACAGACGACTAAACACGTGATCACGTCAGACCCAATCAAATTAAGAATGGCTCTCTTCTCTTTTTTCTCTTTTAGGCTCATTATTTCTTTAAGAGGGGATTATCTCGGAGACACTTCCTCATGCATTTATCAAAACTATAATGATAATTAACGCAGGATCATCTATTCCATTAATACAGATGTTGGGGCAGCCATAGCCAATCGTTTGTATAAATCTTCCAAAGCTCTCTCACGCTATTATCGCGTCGGTATATGTATATATATGTGTGTGTGTATATGTATATATGAGACTCGAGAAATGTCGAGTCGGCAAAGCCAGCAGCTGGCGCGTGCCGAAAAATTTCCCCCCTCTTGTGTGTACGTACGCGGACGATCCATCTTTGCTTCTGTTGCGCACTCGAAAGAAAGTGAAAGAGTGCACCAGAAAAGTACGCGGTGAGAAATGGCTACGCGCACGTTATATACGTCTACCTTCGGTAATTAATTGTTTTTGGGAAAGTCACTTCGAAAGTGCGAAACTTTTTCGCTTCTATTGACTGATAGTCAATAGTTTTGGTCTTTTCTTTTTTGTTATTTGTATAAGAACCCTTTTAGAGGCAATGAGATTCGGTTGTTGCTGAATATTGTACTGAAAGAAAATTAAAAGTGTCAATTAAATATTTCTTTAAAGAATATAAACTGAATAATTTTCGTTGAATCGAGCCTATTGCTATCTTCTGCTTTCATTTTTATATTTAAGGACTATATATAGTCCGTTGAATTACTTAAATAAATAAATAAATAACTGCAGAAGCTTACTTCTTTCGTCCCTCTATCTTTTAAATTCGCAGATTCCCGAAATATCCCTCCTTCCTCGCTTGAATAATAGAAAATTCGCTGAAAAATCTCGCTTTCCGCCAAGACCGAGAAACAAAAGCAAGACGATAATCGTAGCCCTGCATAATTCAACAAAGAAAAACAGGATGCATCCCGCGGCTTAATATTTAAAAAAAAAAAAAAAAAAAAAGGCCGCGGTTCCCTCTTGTGTTTTTGGCCTATTGGTTGCAGAGATGGACTTTGATACCCTGACCCCGAGAAAACGGCTTCGCGTGTATTATAAAGCCGTGCGCAGGGTGCAAAATGCACGGGGCGTACTGAGCATTGGCCTCCCTCGTCGCCGGGGAGGCGGAGAAAGAAATTAAGATTAATGCCCCGATAAGCCACTAGAGCGTTGATGGCATCTTGTTTTTTTTTTTTCGATGCATACGTTGAAGCTCGCGTGCCGCGTCGACTCGTTTAATTGACTCCTGTCACTGGGTACTGCGTTTGAGGAGTTATTTATTTTTCTGGCACTTCGTTGGAGCGTGTCCTTTGTTTGTCCGGTGACATGAATTTTTTTCCCAGAGTGCGCGGGACGCGAGAGGCGTGATATCTTTATTCTTCGATTAGAATTGGAAGCACGTTTTATTTTTTATTTATTCTTTTTTTTTATTTTTCGAGATTCGATGTTGAATTGGAGGGTTTGACTCGATGATTGAGGAAAATCGCTGTGTGCGTTTGAAAAAGTAGTTTTCGTGCGGGGAGAGATATTTTCACGAAGTTGGAAGAGTTACGGTGCTTTCGTATCTAAAATGTGTGTCGTCGGGGTCTTTAGCGAACTTTATTAGCTCGAATTTTTGTAATTATTACGCTGGAGGAACTTCAGTTTTAAATCTTTCTGGAAGTTGCTGGAAAAGAGAGATAAATTTACACTTCGAACGGGGTAATCAATAGTAGAAAATAAATTAAAATGCAGCCAAAATTCTGCTGACTGTAAAAAGAAAATTGATTTTCTGGTCTTCAACATTTTTTTAGTTGATACGAAGTTGTAACGTTAAATTCCAATTAATTCACAGTGAAAACTTTTTTGCTGCTGAATTAAAGTTTAATCTCTGCTTTCAACTCAACTCTGGTATGATAATTTTCTTAGCTTTCTAATTTTATGTTTACACATACACTGAGAAAAAATTGCAGTAGTCAATTTTAATGTCTTCACAGATTGAGACTATTGGAAAAATTAAAATTTCTTTTAAAATTTGCAAAGAGCTATAGCAAAATTAATTCGATTTACAGTAAATTTTAACAGAAACTACACTCTAACAAATTTTGTGTAAAATCGGACATATGATGATAGTTTATATAAAATTTTTTGTGTAATTTCCAAAAAAAAATAACACAAAAATTAGTTACACGACGTTAATAGATAAAAGTTAACAGAATAATTTTTTTTTAACGAATTAATAAATCAATATGTCAATATTCATTTATATAAAGCTGATTTGTGTGATTTCTTTTTATAAAAAATTATTTTAGTATTATATCCAATATTTTTGTGTGATTTCGGTATCGTCAAAAATTTCCACACAATTTTTGTGTAAAATCGGATTTTTTTTACAGCGTATTGCAATTTTTCTAATAATGTCAGTCTGCGAGTGCTTTAAAATAGACTACTTATCACTTTTATTTTTACTAAACAATTTTTCTAATTTATTACTTTATACACAAGTAGCAACAATCGAAGCCTTCGCCCTACAATCAAATGATACTTTTACTTAAGGCATTTTATTCGAGATTTTATTCCCTTTCGCCGTCTCTATTTTATTTCTTATTCAGTCTTCTTCTCATGGACTCGAGTACTTGGCAACGTGGATTCAAGGTGGTGTTCGCTCGTTTCCCCCCTGAAACAATCCGCCAACTTCGAGTTCGTTCCGGCCAGACGGGCACAATGGCCGGTCAGGGGTTCTCAATTTCCGGCATACCTCGATCCAATCTCATAGTTCAATCTTTTTTCGTTAACGCGATGTTTTTAGAATTATCTTCAATCTTGTGAAATATTCTTAGTAACAAATTACTTTATTTCAGTGTAGAAACACTGAGAGAAATGTTTAGTTAAAATTACTGTGTTTCTTGTAAAAATATACTATACTGTATGGGAAAGTGGTGGCAGACGACTGCCATTATGAAAAAAATTACTATACTGTATAGTAACATTTTTGCCATAAATACAGTAAATTTTGCCAGACAGTATTGTAATTTTTACTGTATTTATGGCAAATTTTATTATACAGTATAGTAATTTTTTTTTTCATAATGGTAGTCTGTAACCACTTTTCCATGCAGTATAGTAGTAATTTTTACTAAACATTTCTCTCAGTGTAGTGGGTGACTGATTTGAAATTTCTTATTTTACATTTTTTATCTTCTTTTCAGATACACTATAGCAAAATCAATGTAAATCGCTTGATTCAAATTTTGAGATTGAACAATCAGAATTTGAACGAAATTTACTTTTTACTATATACTATTATTTAAAATAAATTTCAGATAATTTAAAAACTTAAGGATCTATTATTTGATTTATTAATATCAATAAACTTTAACGTCTGTTTTGATTTAGTTTCAAGATAAATTTATTTTTTCGTCAGAAGTTTATAGCACCCAAATTTAAAATTAAAATTCCAATTTTTTAACTTGAATGATAATGTCTTTTAAAAATTTCATGCAAAATTTCTAAAAATTTCAGTGTACAGGTCAGAAGAATCGTTCTAAAATAAATCTTTTGAGTCTACCAATATTTTGCTTCACATTTATTATACACGTTTCTCTAATTTTATATTCTTTTTAGATTGAATATGAGATATTAATTTTTTAATACGCGTACTAGCTCCCATTCATCTTTTTTCTACTTCAGTATTCTTCATCTTTATTTCATTTATTCATTAAAGTTCGCATACACGAAACTTGTACGAAAAACTCCGAGGAACCGCAATGAAAAGAACTACCTTCGCTGCTTCTCAAGTGAGTGTTCATATCCTTTTTATTTTTTTTTTGTAAACGTGTTCGCGACTGTGCAATTTTGAGCATGTACGTGTGTTTTTTCTGCAGATTTATGTATCAAGAGAAATTCGTCTTGGGTTTCTTTTCGAAACCGCTTCTCAGCTGGAGTAGTTTGGACAATTTTTTTCACGATGCACTCCAACGAAACGCGTTTCATTCAGACTGCGCCTTTTATTCAAATTTCGAGTACTTTTAAAATTGCGTACATATATATATATTTACACCCAGACCCCCAGAGTCTTTAGTTTTCTGTTCTTACTCCTTTTTTTTACTGCTTTCAACGTAGCGAGGCGTACTAGTCATTTTAACGACTTTGCAAAATAATTTTTTCAACGAATTAAAAAAAGCAGCCATGAGTTATCTTATACAATCTATAGGTGTATTGGAAGCGTATACTGAAAAAAATAATAGGGGATGGTCCCGGATGAATCAATCCCTTGTACACGAAATTATTATGCATATCAGCCGTAAGATAAGAATAATAATACACTAAATTAACTTACACTAACACCAACTCTATACAAATTTTTCCAACGTAGAACAAATATGACATATATTTTGGAAAATTTTTTTGTAGTAAAATTTGCTATAATTGGGTCAAGTTTTACTATAAAAATTGTAATTTTTCCAAAGTTTATAGTAATTTTCTTATGGCTTGCCAAGTCTGTCCCCATCTTAAAAAATTTACTGTAAACCTTCCCCTATTACTTTTTTCAGTGTATTATAACCAGTACTCGTATGATAGGCCCCAACATTGTCTTTTTCTTGCCATATAAGCACGACGAATGGAATCGCGGCACTCGAGCGATAAACAACTATACTCCGAGAAGAAAAAAAAAAGAAAGAAAGAAAGAAAGAAAGAAAAAACAGAATTTTCAATGGATTCGCCACAGCGGGAACGGCGCAGGGGAAAGTTTTGCACATTTTTGCGCAATAACATTTTGCAACGCGGGCGCCATTAGCCTTCGTAAAATTACCCTCTCGACTGATCATTGGCAATGACTACATCCCATAAAACGAAACTCCCGGCGCGCGTACACCCACGCGCCGACGTAGTAAATAAGCGCGCGCCACATGCTTTCGCAACGCTTTAAAAGCTTCGACGTGCCCGCGTATGTCCCACTTAAGGTACTGCTCGTTTCGGCTCGCATAGCCTGTCGCCACGATAAAGATCTAAATATATAACTCAACAAGGAATATCGATAAATATATCGGTGCTCGACGTGACGTCTCTCGGTAATAGAAATATATATATGTATATATGAGGGGGGGGGGGGGAGAATGTATTATTTTTTGGAGTTACATTCATTGACACTTTGAGGGAGATTAAGACTGTTAAATTAAAAATGTATTTATAAATTATATTAAGTATTATCTACTTTATTTTAAAGTGAATCTATTTAATTGAAGAATGTGTCTGCTTCAGTATGATTCACAATAAGTTTACTGTAAGACTAGAATTCGCTAAATTTTATGGTAAATACGTTAACTATTATTATTTTTTTCTGCTAATTAGAGACTTTTTCGTTCATTCGATTCTTTTAAATGTTTATGATATTAAATGGAAACTAACCGTTAATGAATCAATTTAAAATGTATCATTTATCTATGTAATATTAAAGAACGTTTATTTAAATAGATTTTCTTATTATTCGAAATCGACAGTCTGCTTATTCGAAGACGACAATCTTCTTATTAGAAGAAGAATTCGTTTACGTTTTAGCAGATTAATCGGAAATTATTGTCCGGTTATTCACAGTATAAATCAGTTTGATTCTATAATAAGTAGATTTTCCACTGTCATTTAGTGGATTCTTCTACCAGTTAGATTAAATTTTTGTGAGTGTATAACTTGCGAATAGAAATAAATTGTACTGGTGATTTATTTTATTTACTGCGTTGTTTGCAGAATGACCAGGTGCTGATTTCTTATCTTTTATACTTTTAAGTAAATATGACGTCACTTTTAATGCTAGCGAGGGAGAAAAAATTGCCACCTGGCAAGATATTCCAGATATTTACGAAACATTTTGCAAGAGCCCTTAGAAAAATTCAAATATTCAAGAATTAATTTCTTAGCGATTCATCAGGCGCCCGACTAAATAACATTACCAAATAAAAGCTTTGAAAAACTTCACAGTTTAAGCGTGCGGATTTCGATAGTTTAAAAAAAAAAAAAAAACATGCATTCTATTCTGTCCCTCACTATCTCAACGATGCAAACTAAAGAACCGCTGGCGAGTATTTTTCATAAAAAAAAGTCTCCTTCACAAAAGCACACGACAATAACCAGACGCAAAAGCTTACGAAACGAACACTCAGGGAATTAAAGTCCGGTGAAAGAAAAAAAAAAATAATAAATAAATAAAGGGACGACGAGGCAAGCGAAACTTTGAGCGCGTATAGTAGCGGCCAGCGACGGGCGAAATCAAACAAAAGCGGCCAAAGTAGAGAGGAACGGAGAAAAGCAAACGGGCAGGGAGGGTGAGAGGGAAGGGCACAGTCGCAAGCGTCGTACGCAGTCTTGCGGAAAACGCGCGCGGCGAGGAGCCCTTTTTTTTTTTCCTTGGGCCGAAGCTGGCGCGCACGGCGGTCTTTATTACGCCGCGGCACTTCAGTTTTAACGAATGTGCATTAAAAGTTCCGTCGCGACGGTTGTGCCCGCTGATGGCTATTTCCTTTTTCTCGGCTTTAAGTACGAATATTTTTTTACGTTTATCGCTGCCACGGCGAGTCATTAAAATACTCGAGCCCGTTCAGTTTTTTTTTTTTTTTTTTTTTTTTTTTTTTTTGCGAGCCACGGCGTATTATTAATTTCCTATAGTCGATTGTCAACAATTGGTTTGAAATTAAAAGTAGGCGGACGAGATTTTCGAAGCTCTCTGCTCGTTGTTGTTCAATTTTGTCCTGTAGAAAAAAAAGTGTGCAGAATTTTCTGCAAGGTTTTCGCCTGCAGAAATTTTTTTCTGCTGACCTTTTTGCAGAAAATTCTACATAAGTTTTTGCAAAATTTTCTGTAGAAATTTTCTGTAGAAGTTTCTGCAGGAAACCTTGCAGAAAATTCTGCAGAAATGACGAATTTCATTAGTAATGTCATTAGTAATGAATAAAAAAGAAAATTAAATGAAAATTTCAATTAAGTGGAAAAATATTAAGACACTTCGTGAATTAACATATTTACTGTAATTATTATTTCGGTTTTATAAGTACTTTAGAAGCTCAATAAATCGATTGTTATTTTTATTAATATTTATTAGTTTATTAGATATAATTTTTTTTTTTTTAATTTTTTAAGATAAGCAATGTAGATGTTTCATATTCACTGTCAAATTTGATGTATTAACATAATATAATACACTGGTCTATAATTTCAATTAAACGAAGGTACTCGATCATATTAATTCAAGAGTATGTTACATGAATCGTCAAAAAAAAAAAAAAAGAAAAAAAACATAATTATTACCTTGACATATTGCCGCCCACATTCATCGCGAAATTTTCTCGTCATGATCGACGGAGCACCGGTTTTATCTACAATACCGGAAAACAGCTGACTCGTGTCGCTATATATTTCTCTCTCTTTCTCTTTCCCTCTCATCAGAGGCAAAAGCAGCTGGTTTGAAGGTCTGATATAACACTTGGCGTCTGCCTAAAAGTAACGATTACCTGTCAGAAATGTGTGCCCTTTAAAAATATGAGTTTTAACGTATATTCTTCGAAACAGCAGAGAACATTATTAATTCGAGTGAACCTATTAAATTTTTTTTGTATAATACGAATTATATAGAATATTTTTGCAATAAATGGTTCAATAAAGTTTTGATTGGTATTTTTATTAGTATAAATATTCATTTAGAATATTAGATTAATTTAGTAAATGTCTTTTTTTATAATGTGGTATATAACACGTAATGATCTGGTGTGTATATATTTCATACTTCGAGAACACGATTTTATTTAAATTTTTTAAAAATTCTATTGTGAAATTTGATATATTCCTTTTTTAACTTATAAAACGTTTACGTAGAAATAAAATTAAAAACTTTAAAAGCTATCGCTTTAAAAAAGTGCAATTCAATAACATCTCGTTAGCTCCTGCAAAAATGTAATTATAAATAGTATTCTAGGTTCGTTCGTTGAATTTCAATTTTCCGCCCTGTTGGAAAACTGAATATTTTTATTAAAACTTCGTCAAAGTTGCCTGCAAAATTTCTCCGAGAAAATTTATATAACAGTTTACGGTATAACATCGCTTTTTATTATGTATTTTTCTTTTTTTAAGCGAAAAATTGCTTTTAACTATTAATCGTTTTATGTCCTCTACAAGTTAATTTGAAAATGTGCTTATTAACTTAATTTAGCTTCACTGATATCATAAATAAAGGATTGAAATTTTGTTGCTGAAAATATCTGCAAATTTTGTTGGTGCCCGCGTAGGCTCGAGAATCGACTTTAGTCTCTAAGCGAACAGAACTCGAGGTCAAGTCTGAGAAGAAGCGAATTAAGGAGCCCCGGTGTTTTTTACTGCCCAACATTTATCGCTGTTTAAACTGCAGAAGTTGGGATGAAACTCTCCTTGGCCGTCGTAAAAGTTGAGGAAAAATATACATCCGGATATACAACAAATAATTAATCGTATATATATCGCACAAAGGCACTCGACGGGCGTAGGCACTTCAATTAAAAAGTTTTAATTACACTTACTTATTTTATGGAAAAGGATAACTGGAAAATACACGATTCTGCTTACTCATGATTAAGATTTCTTGCCTTTCATCTTCCTCCCCTCGTAATGAGAATTCCGATGTAATCCGACTGTTCAAAGTTTGATTATTCTCTTAAAAAATACGATAGCAGTGTGATATCGTAATGATCCAAGGAAGACATTAGATTAGTTAGTGCCCATTACTTAATCTACTGAAGTTTACTTTTGAATGGCGCCGAAATTCGAAACGTTTCGATGTCGCAAGCTCAGTCTAGATGGCGTGGTTATCGTGGCTACTGTCATGTCGTGGATTTGTTGTGGCTTGGCTGTATTTAAAAAAAAATAAGTCAATAAAAAAATTACTATCTATCATGTCGTGGATTATCTTCGCAAGTACACCTACATCTATGAAGAAAGCGCGCATATATGATTTGCCTATATAATTGTGCATGTATAGAATATGTGAGTACTAATTAAAATATTGGACACTATCACTATTAATTCAATTTTTATGGGATTTTTAGTACAAGCTAATATAGCCAGGATGCAAACTTTACAGAGGATAGTTACTAGGATAATTTTCTCGTAAAAATTGCGGTGATTTTCCCATAAAAATTACGTGAAAAAAACGTAATCGTGGGACGGTTGGCAATACAGTAAATTTTTACGGGAAAAATCATCGTAATTTTTATATACCTGAATCTTGAATGGTTGACTAAGTTTTGTAAATTTTACAAGAAAAACCCTGTAAAAATTACGGGGATTTTCACGTAAAAATTACAGAGCTTTTTTTTTTGTAAAATTTACAAAGCTCGACCAACCGTCTCAGTGTACAAGTATGTCATATTAATTTATCTTAAGCGCAATATTTAAAAGACACTGAAATTGACAGCCAATTCGATGGCAACTGTTTCGAAAATGCAGTGATTTTCATGATGAGATCATCGCGCTCCCTCCCCCCTCAAAATTTTTTTTGCAGATACCTTATCGATATATAAAAGAGCCCTGGAAATTACAAAGCCCTATAGGCAATTTTGAAGTTTTTCGAATCTGCTGCCAATTTCAGTGTCATAATATTTAAGATTGGGTAGTGCTTTCTTTGGCGATTTTCTACAGGCACACTGATCGCAGATTCAGATTGGAACAAACGATTTTCCGTTACGATAATAACCCTCGAAATTGCGCCATCTAGATCGAGCTTGCAACTTCAACTTCCTCATTTGAATAGTCAACGAAGCTTTTACCCTTGTTTAAACAGATTTACGTAATATTAATTATTAAGTTTTTAAATTTTCTAATTAGTCTAAAATGTATTTTATACAAAAAGTTGACCAAAATTAAATACCGATTTAATTTACTTTTTAATCTAAAAAATTACAATGCATTGTATTGATCCAGAGATGACAACCCCCATGCTAAATATGATAATTTAAATTACAATGCATCTACGATGAGTGAAACTTTGGAACTTGTTTTCTAATATCGAATAATAAACAGCATAGCTCCTTTAGTTTAATTTCATAGTGTGCTTTTTTTAAGACACATCGCATGCTTTAAATTAACATTGCAAGTGTACCTATGTATGTGGTATTTTTATCATTCAATACTCTTCTAGTTAGAACCCACAAGTAGATATTTTTCTGAAGTTTAAGAAAAAAATTATTTAATAAAAAATTTAAAGCACATGAGATTTTACTAGTACGTACACCGATAACAAATTCACTCGAATAATATACAGTCGAAAGTTAACGCTTCTTTTTTTGCACGACGGTGCCCGATGCAAAAGCCGGAGGAAAAAAAAAACGAGTGCGGGAAATGGTGAGGAATAAATCGTCGCAATCGTTAAAAGGCCAGAGACACTAAAAGCGCGCGTAACCTCGAACACCCATCAAGTCCAACGTGTACGGGCGCCCCGTAAGGAAGAAGGAAAATTACAGTCGCCGTGACGCTTGGCCCATCGCATAGGCAAAATAAAAATGCCGCGGAGACGGTGAGAACGCCCCGAAAACTTTACGACCCTGCACGTAAGCCTGTGCTTTCGCCGCCGCCCCCCCCTTTTTTTTTGTCAGCTCGTACAGGCCGCATTTACTTATATATGGCGGACACCCCATGCTAAATTTCCGCCTGCTGCGACTGTGCACGCGCGGAGGGGGTTGGCTTTTCCTTTCGGCTCCCGCCGTCCATATAAGCAGGCCTAATGTTCAAACGAGGTATCGGAGAAAATTGAGGTTATACGCGCTTAGCCCTGGTTGGGGTTGTATTGGCCAATTTACGACACTTGCGGGAACTGCGAAAGTGATTTGTGATGAGGATTGGTTTTAGTCGGGAGTAGAAGTAGTAGTCGTAGTGGTAGTTGGGGGAGGGGGATTCAGAGGCTTGGTTAAATCGATCATCTCTAAACAATTTATTATGAGGGTGTGAACGAAAGTTGAGCGAGTAAAATGAAGGGTTACGACGCAAGTGTTAATTTACTCCTGGCAAACTTTGCTTTGGACTATTTTATCATTTTTTTTTTTTAATTTCATTTGTTGACCGTCTGAACTAATAGGGTTTGCTGAAAGTAAGTTTATAGCCTATTTATTTTCGAATATCTATCTGTAAGGGATATTAAAAAATTACTCGAACGAAGTTGCTGGGTCAACAGGAGAATACTAATCTTAGGGGGTTTACGTTTTTCTGTATTCTCCATTTTCTTTTGGGAAAATTGGGTTACACCCTCTTTTCCCCACATGAAAAAAATTTTTAACTTTGAATAACGACTTGTGAATGCCAATTCGCCCCATAAATTTGAATACATTTCCGAAATTGAAATTTTTGATCTCGTAGAATTTGATGATCCTATGTAAAATAGAAGATTTGACTTTTGAATAACTAGCAAAATGAACGAGAGGTTAAATTTTCTTCGAGTTATTTTTTCGTGTTGAATATAAGTTGAACAGTCTCTGGTCGTAGATATATTTTTCTTTTTCTTTTTATTTTATTTTACAAGAAGAGAAATGTTCTACAAAAAAAAAAGGAATAAAATTTAAGAAAAATTACTATACTGTTATAGTAGCCCGAGGACAGACTTGAATTTCAGTAAAAATTACTAGAAAGTATAGTAATTTTAAAG
>JAWWEN010044583.1:0-12364 GCA_035582955.1 Sycophila texana
TGGTTGAAACAAGTAAATATTAATTAAAGCAAGTAATGGTTAATTGTGATTAGTAAACTTTTTTCTCAGTGTATATTCTTCATTTTTAGATTTTTATAAATAGGCAAATCATGCGCTTCTTCACTATCATTATTACAATAAATTGAATGATTTATTCACATCGAACACCTGATCAAAGATTCAGCACCAAAAATGATATATTCAGCTTGAATGATAATCAAACTTCAATGACACTTGGCTCATTTACATTTAAAAAGGACTCCCCGTCACAGAGGGAGTTACTCGCGCAAGTAGAGGGTAGAAATAAAGAATTGATAAGGTAAAAAATAAATTGAGATTTAGAATTTTTATAAACGCAGATTAATCAAAATTATAAATTAAAATTTGATAATTACAGGGGCTAACGTCGTCAAATATGTAAGGAATATTTGATTAAGAGTTAGTTGCAGAGAACCAATTCGTATAATTTTTTTCTCACGGGTCCATGCAACTGATTAGACGAAGAAGATTGGTGGCACTCGTTAAAGGAAAAGGAGTAAGATTAAAGGATTAAACGCGAGCTCCGAGCCCGCAGCTGCAATTTCCGCATCGCGTCTGCCAAGGGGAAAGTGAGAGTCACCACAGAAAGGTAAAAGAAAATTTGTCATTAAGTATATAAATGGAGTGCAAATCAGTTTAATAAATCATTTTCTCTCTTATCGTGAGTTTCCCTGGCTGTTAAAATCTCATATCCATTAATATACTAATTATTTTAAAATACTAATTATTAAAAATTATTTTAAAATAACGAAAAAAGAAAATGAAATAACTGACAATGAGAGCTCAAATATTGAAATTAAGTCTCGTGTTTTAATTCTGCATAATTTTCTCAGAACAACAATTTAATCAAATAATTTTTAAATGAGCGTAGAAATTGGTAATTTAAATTTCTGTTATTTTGGTTACGATAAAAACTTTAAAAATTTATTATCTTTTCGAATAATTAATGTCTCGCAAATGTTTGTATGATTCACTGATAAGTTTCAAGTGCAAAACACATTAATTTCCTAAAATGAGTAAGGAATATAAATAAACGGGAAATAATGACAGGTATTTGTGTAATACATGTAATGAACTCACCGACGAATTATTCGGTAACTTCCGGTTTATCTGTTTACAGCTCATCGATCAAACATATCCAAATTCTCCAAATGCTCAGATAATCACAACGAAATAATTACCGAACAATTTATCGGAAGATTCGCTATTAAAAGCCCTTTTGTAATCGAGATGTTAAAAATCAAATTATTGCTATAAATAAAATTGAATTGGTTGTACTTCGTTGCTTTTAATGAAGAAAAATAAGTTTTAGCTTTTTTAATAAAAACCAACAAACCAAGAAAAAAGCATTTAGCGAATTTTGCTTCCTGGGAATTCTACGGAGTGTATATTTTCAACATTAACTATATATCAGACAAAATTGGGTAAAAAATTTTGTCAGATAAAATATTCAAAAATTAATAATCAACGCATGTTTCTTCTTTTTTAAATTCAAAGTTTATTTGCAAAGATATGACATGCTAAATCATCATGTGACCTCACGATTATACGCGATATACGTATGCTATATACGCCGTGGGGACGTCATGATAAAAAAATAATATATTTTAATAAATAAATAAATAAATAAATATTTTAATAAATTTATTAATAAACAGTCGATATTTTTCTTAATAAGAAAAAATAATATGTGCCCATTATTGTTCTATTAAAAATATACAATTTTTTGGAATTTTTCATTGCCATACTCAATTATTGTAAATATGTTCCCTATAATGACAACATGTAGACGATAAAAATAAATGTTACTAATTATTGTTTCGAAGAACTATTTAAATAATTATCAATATTGCTAAATGTACATTGTTTATTTAAACTGTTTTTTTTTTTAATTGTAACGAGGAAAAATTCGAGCAACTGAAGTGTATGCAAGAATACGTCGGAGAGATTCGACTAAACGGAAAATTTGCGTTTGTAAGCCGCATTCAATTTGATTTATCTTGTATTCACATTAAAAGTTGATTTTTTTTTTTAATTTTAGTAATAAAGAATACTATTTATTTGAATTTAGCGACGACGTAAATAAATATCTCTAAATTATAGTTACCGTAAATTAAATTCTTAATTGAAGAAGCAATTCATTCAATGTAAATTTTTTAAATTTAAATAAAAAGAGAAGTAATAAATCAATTTTCAGGGAGCCATGAGTGCCAATGATTTTTTATTATTGTTTTATGTTTTAATGGCTTTACGTAATTAATACTGCGATCCAACATTACATCAGCTTTAAAAATACCAAACAACTATCCACGTGCTTTTTTATTCGTAAACCTTTTTAAATAACGTCTCCTCTGGATGGCATTGAAATTACAACTGCGTACCTATAATAATAAACTAAATAATTTAGATATCTACACCTATCACATAACACTAGTAAAAATATATTTTAAAAATTTCTTCAAACTGCCGGATTTAATAAAATTAGAAAAAAAATTTTCATTTAAAATAAACGCCCTTTCTCGCAACATTCGGTAAAGCGAGCCGCCCTGCGGCGTACTTTTTACACTGGTACGAGAAATTTAAAGCGACGATAAGAAGAGCGTACACTTAAAAAAAAAAGAAGTAACAGAAAAAAAAATTTGCATGGTATAGCGAGGCTAAGGGGGAGGGGGAGGCCAGGCCTCGCAGCTGCCGGCCAATAGTAGACGGGCGGCTTTTATCAGTAACGAGCCGGGCATCCGCGCGACTGCACACACAATAATCGCTTGGCAATGTCCGGTCTCGGGTCCGAACTAAGCCATTAACAGACTGCGCTCGTTCCATGCCATTCAAACGCGCGCCACCGACACTCGCACATCGCCGCCTCTCCTTCGGTGCTTGCTCTTTCGCCATTTCACCGGGCCACTTTCGTTTTTTTTTTTTTTGCGACTCAGGCTGAGCCATCGGATTTGCCCAGCTGAGCCATGCGGCGGCTGCTAATTGTCGCTGTCCTTTTGGCGCTTGTGTCGCTACTCGTTGCCGATCCGCGAAGGGCCAACTTCGATGACGCTAACTCCGGGGTGCTGGATCTGTGTGAAAGGTACAGTGAGATTTTAATTGATTAATTCTTTGAATTGTTGATTTATTATTATTGTACACCTGCAAATTCGTTACTTTGAAAAAAAAGAAAAAAACGGAAGGGGATTTTTTGCCGTAAAATGAGTGCTGTGTTATATTTTAAGTTTTTTTCGTATAGTTTCTTTTTTTATCTCTCCTTTATTTTTGTAGTAATTCTGTAAGCTTTTGTACGAAGCGGACTATACTGTTAAAAAATGAAAGGAAAAATTTTAGACAGTTAAGATATTCAAAATAAATCTTTAGAGAGATTCTTTTATTTTGACATAAAAAAGTATTACTTAAAGTTTTGTGATCATTTGACAGCTTCACGTTTTGACTTTTTAATTAATAAATGAATCTGCAATAATCTAAAGTAACTTGTTGTTTGTAATGATTGTAATTGAGAAATCTACTTAAGATAATATTGTAGAAAAAATAATTCACAATCAAGTACTCAATGAATATGAAAGATTTCAATTGGAGTGACTTGTCATCCAAATGGATTCAAAAGAGAGTCTCTCTTAATTGAAATATGATAATTCACTTCACTGCAGGATTCAAGTAATTATTTCCTCTCTATTATTTTGTGAATATTCATGAATATTGGAGTGATCACATTATACTTTGGGTATCAGAGGTAAAAAGGAAGTCTGAAAACCCTACTGAATTATCGATTTTATTTGAACTTTATGAATGTTTTTTTATGCAAAAATATAAAGCTGAAATAGAAAGCTAAAATAATAGAGTCTATTTCAAAAATATTCGATTCAATAAGGCTTTGAAGATAAATAATTTTGTTCTAAAACATTGGAAAACTTTATTTAATTATTTTATTACTTTATTAAATTTATTCAGCTCCATAGAATCTGCAGAATAAATATAGATGAATACACTTTAAAAAATCTGCATTGGTTCAATAATTAGGTACAGTTGATCATCGAATAATTATCGCAAATTAGATTAAATTCTATTATGAAACATTACTTTGTATTCATGGACTTATACTCTCTTCTCATTTATTTATTCTGAAATTCATTGAACTCAATACGTTTGTTGTTCATCTTCATGCCAGCGTAAAAAAAAATAAGGAAAAAAATAAAGAAAAAAATAAATAAATAAAAAATAAAAGCAATATAAGGCCATGTATTTTCTAAGGAGACTTTATTAACGCCTATAATGATCTCGATTAATATAAATGACTATACGTGGGAGTCTAAAGAAGATTTGTGTAAAAAGACAGTGACAGTTTAGTTTAGCACTGATATTGAACTTGTCAAACAGTAATTCTTTCATCAGAGCGCAGCTGTCTGCGAGGAAGTGCCGGCATTTTATCATGATTTTTTTCAACTTCTTTTGCTCTTGCCGAGCGAGTCCGACGATAATCCGAGGGGAATCGCTCGTCGAGATAAATAGTTCGCGCGTTGCTCGAAGTCAGTGGACGCGTGCCTGTCATTTCTAGCGACTCAACGAGCATATTTTACGTGACCGATGCATTAGGATGGAGGAAGCGAAAAAGTACTTTTGTTGTCGCTCATTCGGCGCACGTGTCGTCGCTTAAGGATTTTTTCCTTCATTTTTATAGTTTATTTATTTCTTTGCGATTCATCGCCCAAAAATTTATTTATACTCGTATTTCTAATATGACACGATGCTAATGTAAATAATAATAATAATAATAATAATAATAATAATAATAATAGCTTTCAACAATGATTGCGTAAAGTTTCTTGAAAAATCTACCAACTAATTGTAGGTAATTTAGAAAAAAAGCTTACTGTTTCTTGTTTTCAATTTGATATAAAACGTTTTTTATTTTTGTAGATAATTAGCGGATTAATGCAATGTTGATTGTAGAATAATACGTAACTTATATGTACGTATAACAGTAACGATATCAGATGCGATAAGCGGAATATCATATATATTTAATGCCTCTTCATATATTTTTTAATTTACGACAGCAGTTATTAGAGGAATAAACAATAAAACGATAATTTTGCTCGAGTATTTAATAATTAAAGCTCTTTATTTTATTTTTACGATCGATTATTACGGAATTATTATTTCACGTTGCGCAAAATACCACCTGATTTCTCAATCAAAATTAAATACAATGACTGACCTCAATATTCCACAGTGGCTCATTGAGATTGAGTTTACATTGCTTCTTTCTTTAATCTTTAACGTTTTATTGACTGAGGTTCCATTATTGGGATACGATATAACGTCATTGAAATTGTGACATTAAGAACTTGTATTTTTGTTCGCTTCGGATGTGGTGTATACGTACTCATAAAAAATGCCTGTTGTAGCACCTGTTTCTAACAGATCACAAGTCGACTTACACATCGTTAAAATTAATGTGAACATTATTAAACTGTATGTAAAAATCATTAAATTTAATACAAAATAAAATTATTGCATTTAATGTAAAATTATTAAATTTAATGTTAACTCGTTCATTTTCAGTTGCAAGTTTGAACAAGCTTCATGACACATTTTCTGTGTAGTTTGGCGTGAGAACCAAGGAAACTTTGTAGTTATTAGACACTTGAACAATCTTACGTCACCCCTGATATTAATTTTTTTTATACGAGTTTATTTATCATTTCTACGTTTCGGGTATTCTTTTATCGCAAACTTAATCGAGGCCAACTGGGCTTGAACTAGTAGCACACTGCAATTATAACTATGTAAATAAAAGATTAAATAATTGAATTTGCTCGAAAAATACAGTGACGACCATTATAAAATATATACATTCGATTTTTAATCATTCATTTGATCGCTTCAATTATCAATATCTAAATTCCGCTCAATTAAACAATAACCCAGTGGATGCTCGCTACCAAATTGTAACGCAAAAATAATAAATTTAATTTGTCTGGATTTAAATTGGAACATTAACTAACGATTTTATTGCGAAGATCGTCCAGAGTAAATTCATATTAAAAGTATGTAGATTACGTTTCAATGCTTTTAATAGCTTTTTTTTTAATATTACTTATTATAAAGCGTATTTTTGCCTTTGACAATAATAAATAATTGCGCACTATTCACTTATCAAAGGAATATAAATGTGCGTCAGTTGACAAGTTTCGAATGAACACCACATCCATGAAACTCAGATTTTAGCGTGAACAAGCCTGAAATTTCATCACTTTGGATTTGGCGCTGACAGGAATCTTTGAAATTTAACAACTCGAGGAGGAATTGAATAATTTATCATAGAGAGGCAAAAAATACATTGCTTATGCATTTCACATCGGTATATACTCCAAGGGGCGGACAATAAAGGACTCTGATAAAAATTCCGTTTCTCCTCAGGATAATCATGGATTATGAGGCTCCTTCTTTCCTATTCAACTGCCTCGATACATACTTTTTCGTTCGGCTGATAAAAATTTAAAGCGCGACCCGACGACACAAGTGCGGAAGTCCCTCCACGATTAGATAGTATACGACAACCGAGTGTCTGACTCACGGTCTGTCTCTTGTACCTTGTTCCATTTTTTTTTTTTACTTTTCGCACCGACTGATTTTTCGTCATGCACTTTTTACTTTTTTCCCAGTCGACCTAGAGATAATGGCTCGGCCTTTCAGCGTGCGATTAAACAACTCGATTTGGGCTCTTTACCCCAAAACAATGAGAAGTTGGTATATGGAAATAGCGTACGATGTGCACCTGCATTTGGAGTCTCAGGGGACTGAAGGGACAAGAATTGATGAGATTTATACGTTGGCAGACTTCGTTTTTTTTTTTTTTTTTTTTTTAAAAAAAAAAAAAAGAAAAAAAAGAAGAGTGAGGTTTCCGTTGTTCGCATCTCCATTTTTCAAGGATTGCTCACGAGTTTGATTTGTCGGAACGATTTCGACCTCTTGAATATTTAATTGATGGGAAAATGCTCGGAAAAATTGAATAATGCCCGATGAGATAAGAAAACCAAGTCAGTGACACGCTGCGCGTCGCCCGCTGACGCTGCAAATTGATGGCATTGTAATCGAGGTTGGATTTTCGCCACCAGGTCTTCTTACAAATTGGCACGAGCTGACAATATTTTTCTCCGCTCATAAATTGATTGATCGAGCGACGACTACTGAATATTGATAATTCTCGGTGCATTTTTCATTATTATGAGGAACTTACGAATGAAGGGTACTCTTAATTCGGATATTGTCAGATTTTCTGTTTGGTTTCTTTCCAAAAAAAAAGATTGTTAAATTTGTGATTACTTAAATTCTTTTTAAAAGGACATTAATCATCATATTCGAAATCTAAAGTAGTTGCAGTATACTACGAGATAAATAAAATTGTTGAAAAGGGTTCAGATTAAAAGACTGCTCTGTAAAAAAAATTTTAATTTCGCTGCACGTGATTGAAGCAAAAATTAAATATGTAATAAAAATTAATGATTTTACTTGAAATTTAATAATTTTTTAATCTGTATGTTTAAGTTTTGCTTGCATTCAATTACACGATTATCAAAAAAGTGCAATCGGAAGGTATGAACGAAAGAAAGGATAAATTCGGTGACCGAATACCTACAAAATCTGACTTGGAGAAATTTGCGAACTTCCAGCAAGCACTAACTGCTCCGGAGCAGGTTTTCCTAAGTGGCATTCATCCCTCTGGGTTTAGTCCAAGCTTTTCCGGTTTCACGAGAACACTGAACGAAGGCGAAGTAGAGCATGTAATAGTATTAACACTTGAGGGATAGAAATCCTATAAGAAAAGGAACCTCTATGAGATCGCTTATAAAAACCATCTTTTTTTTTGTATATAATTGACGAGAATCTAAAAATTAAATTAATCGCTTAAAATAGAATTAAAAAAAAATTATATTCTTTATTCACTTGGATTCTGAAATTTTTTTCACTAATTTATGTAATTTAAATTTTCTTTCATTTGAAGGCAAGAAAATCGAAAAATCTCAAATAACTATAATTCATCAGACCTGAAAGAAATGGCCAATCCAATGCACGAACGCGGAAGGTAGAAGGTAGAAAAATTCTAGTTTAAATCTAGCAAGAAGTCTGAGTTAAAAGAGCCTTATAGACATGAGATGATTTCGCTTCCACGTTTATAGTCTTTTATTTTTCGCTTGCTATAATTATACTCCATCCTTTCGGGAAAGTTACTATAAACTTAATCGACGTCTATTTAAAAAAAATCATTTTTTCTTAATGCAGAAGAACGCTCGTTTTATTTTTTAAATTCTTGACACATTTGATCGATGTCATGATGTTTATAATTATTGCAATTGACCTTTTTATTATAGACGTGCGGGCTTAACGTTTTAATAATTGTATAATAGTGAGTAAAATAATAAATAAATAATAGTTCCAGCAATTGTTTGAAGATGAAAAATTTATAAAAATAGAAGACCTTGATGAGGTTAATTATTGCAATTAACTTTTTTTTTTTATTAAAGACGTAAGCTTAAGGTTTTAATAATTGTATAATAGTGAATTCTTGCATATAGATCGGGGAAGCTTTATTACAAGCTATTGGCTACGGTGTCAATTTAAGTACTGTGACATGTTCGATATATTAAAATAATAAACAATTAATTAATAGTACCAGCATTGTTTAAAAATTAAAAATTTCTAAAAGTAGAAGTCCTTTTAAAAAAATTGGAACTTGCCACTAGCAAGAAAAAAAAAGAGAACAGTAGGCAAATGGACGACTGCCAGGCTTTGCAATGCAAAGTGGATATAGATTCTGCGCTCGTAAATATTTCCAGGAGCTTTTTTTAAGATTTAAGATTTCACAGGTTGTTATTTGTGTGCGATATAGACGAAGCTCTATACATAATCGATAATCTTCACTTTCATCTTCAAAGAATTTAAGATCCGCAGGTTCGACATTCTCCTATAGTCGGTGCCTATTAAATTATCATAATTTTTAGATGTCACTTTGATCATCAGACGACAAAAAAAAAAAAAAAAAAATGTTCTGTACGTGGCGATAGAGTTTGCGAATAATATCCTTACTTTATTTTCGACTTTCTATAAATTGACTATTACCTCCGAAGGGTGATTTTCTCCCAGAGTGCATTTGGAATTCGGAATTTCGTGAAATGTATCGAATGATCAGCTATGTTTATGTGGGACAAAAAATAATAATAACAGTAGCTTTAGTAGCATCCGGACGACCCGAAAAAGGTGATCAAGCTAAAGAGGGGACGCAATATTGACAAGTTAGCTTGATGAGAGTCCCGACCTTGTTAAAAAAATAGCGAGGCGAAGGACCTGCTGCGCGATAACAATGCGCTCGCCTCCGACAGTGATATTAGTGTATTATCGTAATCAATATGCCTCTTAATTAGATAAAATTTTACAAAATAACATTAAACGCAGTTCGAAATATTGTGTTTTGCGTCTTTCGATAGGAAATTACATAAACAATTTGTCTATTTTACACTTTTCTTTGTGTTCTCTTATCTTCATGCTTCAATATAATGATTAGTTCACAAAAATTATTTTCAGTCTGGGATCATTTCCTTACAGTTTTTTTTTAACAAAATTGAACACTCGACACTATTGTGAAAAAAAATTATAATCACAATTCCAATAGTAATTTTTTTTAATTGATTGCTTTCAACAGTTTTTTAAAAATATTTATACCGATATCAATTGATAAATATTTTTTTACAGTGAATCTTAAACAAATTTTTTAATTCAACTTGTTTTGTAAATATTGCAAAAATCCACTTTTTTTTCGAACTTTTCCGATATTAAAACACCGTTAATTGTTTTCAATATCGGAAAAGTTTAATTGAAAAAACAATAGAACATAATATGTGCGTAGAAAAATACACGAAGTATTTTGCTATTTTTGAAAATGTTCGAAAATATTAAAGGCACTTACAATTAGGTACGTAATTACATAATGTTGCTATTAACGAAAATAATTAACTATTAAAAGAAGCTCATAATTACCGCAGGAAGCACAAAAGACTTGCCTACATTTATTCCTATATATTACGTAATGATCATGTAATTACAATGCAATCATTGTTTAGAATCTTAATTGATCGACTCGCTACAATAGTGCAGTCTATACCTAAAGACCAACAGTCTATTAAAATTCATACAATTATCTAATAATTCACATTTAACTATCTCCATTACACTAATATTCGATCCATAAGTCAAGCGGACAATGCATTTTAACGTCGCATAATTTAAAGAAAGTTTCAAGTTTTACGAGCATAATCGAATAGTTTCGGTATCGATCGAATTTATTGCACCCCCCCACTAAAGTTGAACTATATTACACTGGAAAACTAATATTTGTAACTTATTTTTGATGAAATATGATTCGCTGCTACGTAACATTGACAGTTTAAGCTTAACAAGTTGAAATACGCGAACTATGAAAAGTTTGCAGCTCCGCGCCGTGCCATAAGCCACATATATACTTTCAGGAGCAGATCGATGAAAATTAGTAGCATATGGAGAAATAAAAAAGTTTTCCTCGTAACTTCGTCCAGTCGTTGACATACAATCATCTATCTCGTGTCTTTTTACAGCTTCTCTTTTTTTTTTTATTCACCGAACGTCCCCCACGTAACGATGTAACTTTCGCTCGATTTACAGTGTTGGAGAAACGCACAAGAGACTCTGGTTTATGTAAATCCCTCGCGATCGTTGTTTCGCGTCGAAAAATCGCGAAGGAATAAAAAGCGATCGGAGCGGATTAATGTTGCTCGGAGGAGTCGATTGCAGATTCGCCGTGTAAATCACAGTCGACAGCTGTATAAAACGGGAGTTAAATTCGAGCGCGGCGCACCTACCACCCGTCGACGCGGCCCGTCATCAATCGAAGCAGCGCAGCTAAACCGCGCGATGACTGGCCGTGATTATTTATTCGGCAGCCCTTCGCGCATTAATCACGGGGGTGGAGGAGTGCGCACACGCGACCATCGATCATCGTAACCATGACCGACTGCACAGCCGACGTCGCCGTTTAAAAGAGCTCCTCGATCTGCTTTTGCTGAATTTTTGCTTTTCTTTTTTTTTAAACTTAAAGTTAATCTCGTTTCCCGTATAAAAGCGAAGTTCGAGTTTTAATTGAAGGATGATTTAGTCCTGGAGGGTAAACTCCCTTTTAATTAGCAGTTTATCTGTAATTTATGAATGAGTATAAAAGCGCGTGCGTCGTAAAGCGAGAAACAAAAACCCGTAAAAGCTTAACTTTTATGTAACGTCAATTTATGGTTTATTGCCGCATTAAAAATTAAACAAACCTTATTATACGTATTTGCATGAATGAATTATGTGAATTGGCCTTTGAATAAAGGGACGCAAAGGATTCGCACGGAGTGGTATTTAAATTTTCTGTAATAAAGCATCTGCAATTGACTTTTAAACGGCAATAATGAAAGAGCAAAAAATTTAAATACCAAAATTTATATTTTTCTTTTTAGAACTCAAACATTTGGTTTGACCCTTGTGACGAGAAAAGTTTAATGAGGGGATGTGCTTTGGGGACTATTAAAACTGGTAAACGCGCGATGCTCCGGAAAAAATTAATATATAGTCCGCTGACGTTAGTCCAGCTGATTTAGCCGTCATGCAGTAAAAGTTAATTATCAACGAATTTGTAACGAATTAGTAAAAGTTAATTATCAACGAATTTGTAACGACTTAGTAAAAGTTAATTATCAACGAATTTGTAACGAATTAGTACAAGTTAATTATCAGCGAACTTTGAATCCTTCTCTCTTTTTGTCTGAATAATCCAAAGGTACTTAAATGAACTTATCAGCAGTGAGCAGCGTAATATTGTATAATAATTGATAATGCGGATTTTTGTTATCCAACTTATTCCTGATGTTTTAACGGATTCGTTACGTAGTTAATCGGTAAATTTGTGCATTAAGTAGCACAAAGTGTCTATTGAATTTTCCCCTCTCGGGTCTTCAGTTCTTTTACTCCCGTATATTTTTTTTCGTCAAATTTGTTGGACGCTGATTAATGGAATTGTTTTGCTCTGGGCAGTCTTTTTTCTTCATTTGTAAGCGCGAATTTTCATCCGAGACTCTATTGTTTTTTTCGGTACAAATGAGCACTTTTTCTTAGTAAGGTATATATCGTCGCTCCCAACGAAGAAAAGCACATTTCAAAAAATGTCGATTTTAATTTGTCATTTTTAAAGCACTAGAGAAAAGTAAACTCTTCGAAAACCTGATAAACTTAGGGTATCGTACCAATGATACCTCAA
>JAWWEN010044634.1:0-12354 GCA_035582955.1 Sycophila texana
ATGCGACGTTGCAAATATTTGAATTGTTCTTCGAGTTTCAATTCGAGGCGAGTGTACGTATGTCGTTCCCCCTTTTTTACTTCTAAACGACGCAATGGATTATTCCCAAATTTTGCACACATTTTACAGTCATTTAACATTTAAATCAAATTAACATTTCGGAGTTATTTATATTTCGAATTTTAGTGTCATTTGTAACCGGAAATTTATTAAAAAACCAATCAAATTACATTTGTAAATTCTTTAAAACGTTCAGCATAAGTTTTTTTAAAGGGAGGAATTTACTAACTCGCGCGCCGGACCATACCCAGTTGTTACTACTTGGGCGTTTTGTCCGGAGTATTTTTTTTTTTATTTCTTTATTTTGTTTGTGTTTGGTGTTAATTAGGAGATGCGAAACTTTTTCGCTGTACTAATGAATAAAGTCGTTTGTTGAGTTGTCGATATACAATTAAAGTTCCTTTTGATTGCATTCCAATTAATAGGGCTGACGAGTATAGGTATTTGCACATCTAAAAGAATATTTTACAAAGTTTCAATAACTAGACACGAATCGATATAAAAAGGGTAGTGTTTTCTACTGCATTACAAGAACATTATTATAGATTTTTTGCATACCACAATCATCGGTTTGACATAATTTTTTCGACTTTTATTAAATACACATTATATTACAAGGTAGGAAGAATAAAAGAAACTCAAAAATTTCTTTCGATAGAAGAATCTTGAGATTCCAATTTTGTTCGCTGTTTTTCCTTTTTTCCTTCAAACAAACTCCACTTATTTACCCTTTCTCCTCATAAACGCTGCCACGCCAAAACAATTAGTTTCCAAATAAACATGGAAAAAAGCTGGACAAGTGCGCCCCGCCGCTGGAGTTATACCTTCCTTAAAAAAAAAAAAAAAAAAAACTAAAATAAAACAAAAGAACGAACCTCCATATATATATCAGCGTCGTAATGGATTCGCGCGACGCGCCGGCCAAACAAAATATTTACGGAGCCGGCCGTGGCGCAGCTATTTTCTTTCTTTCTCTTTTTTTTTTTTTTCTTTTACATCCCACTCCCTCCTCGTCACTGTCAACGTCGACGAGCATCAATTACAATTGCACATACGGAGGACGCGATCGATTGGCGCCGCTGATTTTCATTTTACGCGTGCACACAGGGGTCGCGAGAATAAATTTCCCGTCGCACCTCTCGCGCCGATGATCGATGCACCCGCCCGCAGGCTTCCGCTGTTTTTCTTCGCCGCTCGCGCCAATCCCCTTTTCTTCTCTCACTTCCCTTTCCAATTCGACTTTAATTGACGGATCTTCGAGATTTTCAGATTGTTCTCCTTTAATAGAATTTATCGCGTTTGTAAACATAACTACACTGAAAGAAAAATTTTGTAATTTTAAGTAAATATTTATTTCAATAGTACTTTTTAAATATTTCCTTGAATCGAGTAATTATTTTTTCGAAACTACTAAATTTATTTAGAAACAAATAAATTCACTTAGTTTTAAAGAAATATTTAGTTGATTCAAAGAAATATTTAACAAGTACTATTGAAGTAAATGTTTATTACTTAAAATTACTACATTTTTTTTCAGTGTATGTGTACCTTAGAATTTATTGTATACACACAATAGAAATTTTCTAAAAATGGTGTTACTTTATTTCTTAATGCCTTAAATTTTTTTATCACATTTCACGTAAAGCTATATACTGTTAAACTTTCATAAAAAATCAGTGTTATTAAAGAACCGTTTGCATCTGATTGTTGAATCATAATAGTAAATTTATTTATCAACTGCTTCGGTGTTACTTTTTCACTTATTGAGTGTCATTTATTATGTATTCATAATGTGCGCTAGTTTCACTGGTGCCATCCTTTTTTTTTAAGAGAGGATTATTTAAATTTTAAATTGTAGTAAACTTTTTTTAATAATATAAACAACATTGAAATAATTTCGATGATTGAATTCGAGGTTGGTTATAAACACGACGGATTGATGTCCAGCACAAGATTTTTTAAAGGGAGGAATTGACTAACTCGCGCGTCGGACCATACCCGGCTGTTACTACTTGGGCGTTTTGCCCAGAGTATTTTTTTTTCTTTTATTTTATTTTTTTTTTTTTGGCTTGTATTTGGTGTTAATTAGGAGACACGAAACTTTTTCACTATACTAATGAATAAGGTCGTTTGTTGAGTTGTCGATGTATAATTAAATTTTCTTTTGATTGCTTTTTAAACTTTTTTAATAATATTTTGAGTAGAAAAAAATGATCAAGACGAACACACAATTGCTGTTTGAAATTAATTTGTCGACGTTTCGACGTTTTTATTTAACGTCCTCATCAGGGCTAAACACAATACAAAAAGAGAAAACTTAATTTATTAAAAATTTTCAGATGCTCATGCTGAGAACCATTCAATTTTTTTATTACATTACTGACCTTTATATTAATTTGCTTTTAACATATCGTGTTTCGTCTATCGTCAATGGTAAGAAATTTTTTAATAATATAAACAACACTGAAATAATTTCGATGATTGTATTCGAGGTTGGTTATAAACACGACGAATTGATGTCACACGTGCTTATCAACACAATACGGGCATATTATGCCAAACTATCATGCGACATATTATGCCAAGAAAATATAGGCACTAGTTAGTGACCCGCGTATAAATTCTGGTCAATTTCCTACCAGGATGATAATCTGCGATTATTAATAATCAATTGAATCCTGATATTTTAGAATCGCAGCCTGCAACTCATTAAGTTTTCATTCAAGCGTAAATAATGAGTCATAATGACCACTTAAAAGAAATAAAAATAAAAATAAAAATAAAATAAAATTACTGCTACTAATTAATTCCCTTATTATACATTCATATAAGCGAGATTTAATCATCGAAGTTTCACAGTCAATAATTTCGCGTTTATTAAAGTAATTCACGTATTAATTTTCATAGCTGCTCTAATTATATATAATACGCGTTCGCGGAATAAATCCTGTAACCGTCAAAATCGATCCCATCATCCCGCAGCTACTCCTGCGTCGGCGGCGCTTCGCGAAATCGCACATATTAATTGGGTTTGCCGTGGAATCGGCTTTATTCGCGATTAGCCCGCGGGGCGAAACGAGTCGCGCATCAACAATGCGGCCTGGGCGCGCCCATCGAACTAACCGATTTGTCAATGCCTCGCCGAACTTTCGAATCCATTAGCGCGACGCAAATTAGCTATTAGTGGCCTGCGGGGGTGGGGGTGTGGGGCTTGGAGTGGTGCGTCGCGAGGCCGCGAACGATTCACCGCGTCGTCATCAATTTCGAGTTCAATTAAACGTAAATAATTCGGGTGGTGGCTCCGGGCGCCACTTATACGCGTCTTTGCTTCACTGATCGAACGGATTTTTCTTTTGCCTTAGCAATTTTCAAGCAGCCGCGAGCGAAGGTTGTAAGGAGCTTACTGCTGCATTTGAAATTGGCTGAATGTGGGGGTGCAAACGCTAGAGGGCGCTTTATAATGTCTTTTTATTTATAGTGGAATAAGAAAAGTTTGTGTATAAGAAATAAGATAATTTTCTATCTTAAAAAAGTGATGGCCTTTGTGGTGAAGCATTTGATACGTGAACGTGATTGGTCTGATACTTTAGGAACGCACACGGCTATAATGGCGCCAAAATTAAAGAATTTGTTTAGAAATTTTGTCTTTTAATTTAAACAATGAAGGAATTTTTGTTTGTTCAAAAGATTAATTAAATAAAGATTAAGTTTTCTAATTAATATGAAATTTTTTTAAATGAATTTCTCAAAAAATGGATATGGTATATATTTTTCATTTAAGATAAAAATTTAGTGCGCTTAGTTCCTAGTATCAAATAAATTTAATAATCTTAAGTTAGGTTTGAGAAGTTTTAAAATGCTGATATGCTGATATAATTATAAAATACTTTTCGTTCTTAGAAGTATAAAAAAAAACATATGATCTAAAATTTGTTTATCTTCATCTGATATTTTATTTTTTTACCTGAAGTATTATTTAAAATGTAAGTAAGGATCACCAGGTTAATTAATATGAATTTTTTGTTCTCTTTTTTTTAAAGATTATTTCGACATTTTACGTTTAAAACAGCTGCGAGATTAATTTTGTTTTATACTTAAAAAAAATATATAAATTTTACCAAAATAGTTAAGAAGAAAACAATCCACTGATGTGAAGGCAAACGATGTGAATCGGACGTGTAGGTACGAAAATACATTTATCAAATTTATTGAAATGTTTAAAGAATGATTTGGAAATCATCCCCAAAGTTGTTTATCGAACTTTCGATACTTTCTCAATAGCATAAAACTAAGAGAGAACTGCAGCTTAAACTTGACAAATTTAATATCACTCGCAACGTGGCGTTTCAAAAAGTTTTCTTTTCAAGTTTGAACACAGACTTGGAGTAACGTCTTTGCAGGTTCTCCACTATATTCACGTGCCATTTAACCAAATTCACTTTTCTGCTTGGCCAACGACAGCAAAGAATTATTTTACAATTATTTCAAGTTCACATCCTGCAGTATTTAATTTATCCTTTACAACACAGACTTTTAAAATTCTTTTTCATTTCCTGCACAGTCTTTTACTGTAATTTAATTTCCTTTACTGCTCCACTTTTTTTAAATTGTAGACTTAACTTATTAAGCTTTTTGACAAAATTCTTTTACCTTAAGCAATTAAGAGCCGCAATTTTGTTTAGATTGAATTAAAATTTAAAATTAAAATTTTTTTTACAGTGACGCATGTACTGTAAAATTTTAAATCTTTAATTAAACATTTAATCTTTTATTAATTGTTTCAAGTTTGAATGTTAAATTATTTTCTGATAATTCAAAAATGTTGCTACCCTGTCGATTACATGTTACCAATTAAAAAATCTCATTAATCTAAGAATTAAAAGTGATTAAAAAAGTTTAATTTGATGTCGTAATAATAATTTTAATCGTCATGATAATAATAATACCTGTGAGGATAGTTTAAATTACATAAGTAGAAACAGACGTAACCGGTAAGACAATAATTTTTATAATTAATTTTTAATTGTAAAATTCCTGTCTCATTCTTCTTATCTTCATAAGCTTCATACTTAAATAGTACAATAGCTTTTATATATTTCACTTTTTTTCATTGTTCGTTACTCATTAATGTGCATATATCCCCTGAATTATTTTTTTAAAACAGCTTCTATTTTTTCTACTAATTAAACACAATTTTTAAATTCGCTTATCACGCCCATCTCCTCATAACTAACTTCACGTAATTTTATTACACATAAAAATTATTATTAACTACCAGTCAAATTTGTCCCTTTATTACGACACCGAGTGTTACCGACAGAATCTTTTTTTTTATATTGAAAATAGATTAAAAAATAATCTTGAAATTAAATAGGAGAAAACACCAATTGTTCATAAATAATAATCGAGAAAAATATAAATAAAGGAATCAATGAGAAATGTTTCGTTACGAATTTTGAGACTTAAAGTGTGAAAGTAGAAGTTTATTATCAGGTATTTTTGTTTCGGACCGCGAAAAAAGGGTCTTTTCTTTCTTTGGGATTTTCCGAAAGGAGGCGCTTGACCGAATACGACGCGTTTATGAAAAGAAGTACACATGTCGAGTAAAATTTTGCAGACTCGACACATCAGTCTGTGCCCAGTCGAGTCCGAGGAAGGGTCCGAGGTCGTGAGCAGTTTCCAGTGTCGTGAGAACGGTAAACTGAACATAATTATTTTTATTTTTGAAAACGATGGTAAAATTCGCGTACACTGAGAAAAATCGCGTAGGTAATTACTGCCATATTGCATAGTAAATGTGAATATAGTCGTTGGAACCATATTTTATAATATAAACAGCAATAATATGTTCACATGTACAATTTTCGTCTAGTTTAGGTGTTCATTTACATAGTAAACCTCATATTGCAAAATATTCCATATTTTATAGTAAATTTAACAATAAATATTGATTGCGTTTATTCTAAATAAATTTGGTATTCCAGTAATAGCGAATTGTTGTATGTACTACTATGATTCATAGTTACTTTTACCATAATTTTCTTATGATCAGATACTATTAATTCTAGTTTTAGCCGTATTTAACCATATTTTATAGTACTTTTATGGTCGAAACTGGCATATTTTTTTCTCGGTGTTTAAGGCAGGGTCAGTCTACACACCTTACTGACGAGTCCAGTAGGCTGACCTGGGACGAAACGTAAATATATATTTAGAAAAATGATTCCGACAAGTTTTGTCAGTTACACCGAGAAATTCATGAAAACATTGTGAATTCAGCGTCAAACAAATAATAATCCATAAAGCAGTTTATCCAGCGCCTCAATTTGTCGTAAATGCAAAGGACAATGCGAGATGTATGTACGGCTCGGTAGCTCTGGGAACGTATCAGGCAAACCGCAGTGCGCCGTACTGTTATCTGCTCTCGCTTTAACAGCGAGGCGTGAAACTGAATTTAGCGCGTCCGAGGCGCGTTATAGGGTCTCGGTGCGCCCACTGCGCGACAAATAACTGATTCCCTCGAGTCGCGTCGCAAAACGCGAATGGTGCCTCCTTGGATTACTGACGGCCCGGGGGCCCTCCCTCCCGCACCTAAATTTCGGATAACGCTTTTTGCCTCGTAAATTATCCGGCCGCTGTCCAGCCAGGTGACTGCCTTTTTACCCTGCAAATTAATGTGACGCCGCATTGTAAATTTAGCCGGACCTTTTTTTGTGACCCACCACGTGCGTGCAATCGACCGGAATTAATTCTTGCGGTATGTTTTTTTTTTTATTAATTTTTTAAAAAAATTTTTAAACGTAAGATTTAGTAAAAATACAAGAAAAAAATGTGGTTGCAACATTACTTTTACTTCCATGGTTCGCGGTAAGAAATTAATTTACATTTTAATTAGTTCAGGGGGTGGGTAATACATATACATCCGAGGAAAATGAAGCATCTGCAATTATGCCGAGCAGCCGCTGGTTTTTCCTTCTACGGTCGTTACTTCGAAATAATGCTCATTAAAGTACGTTAACGAAACCATTTCCATTCCACCGTTCCTCACGCCAGTGCTCGCAAACTTATGTCTTCATTGGTGGTATTTATGGCTGCTTATTTTGAAATGCTAATTACTGTGCAGTAATTGAGGAAATTTAAACTGTCGCAGTGATTAATTCTCTAAACTATAAGGAATATATTTATAAAAACCACTGTCAATAGATTGGCACTTAACTTCCTGAAATTTATAATTTCAGACTTCTTTTTTTTTAATTTATTGATAATAATTTTTACGTTTGTTTATATTCGTTTTACGTAAGCAAATATACAAAAAATCTACCTTTCCAAAAAATTTCAAGTCAATTAAAGCATTTTTACTCAAATAATCGTTGGAAATAAGAAACACACTTTTTAATTTTTTTTTTTCAGAACCTAGTGATTAAAATTCGTTGAAATTTTTGTGGAACATAGATATTTATATTCTACGTTACCATGATTTTTTTCAAAGCATTTGACAAATTAGATTAGAAATCTAATTTGTCAAATTTTAAAATCGTCGAGTGACTGTTTTAAGAGTTTATCTTCGAAAGAGAAAGTGTTTGTTTGAATTCTTTTAAAACTTTACGGAGAAATTCCATCACAGGAAATATTTGACATTGTAGAACGTTGAAAAATGATCTCTTCTTTCTTCCAGTATATACTGCATCGTGAGGGATACCCTCTAAACTGAAACTTTCTCGTTTTAAATTTTTTCGTATTAAACAGCTATTTTAAAATAAAAAGTCACTCAAACTTCACGTAACTATAAAAAAACTAGCACGAAGTTTGTTATCAACTTGAATTCATTCATTCTTTCTTTTTTTTAAAGGTATTATTTCTTTATGTTCTTCCACATTAAAGATAATTTACAATCGGTAGAAGGCGACCTTCTATTATTAATTATTGAAAAAGAGAAAAAGAAGAAACGTTCTACTAAAAAAAAAACTTAAAGAACTTTTTACGAGCTGCTTCCATGAAATTACCGCATTCCTGTGCTTTTTAACAAGCGCCCTCCCGAGAAGGCAAGAAAACGTAAAAATATCCTGGCGCACGAAGGCCACAAACACGTAGAGCCTGAAGTCTGTCTGGCGGCTTGTTTTCGTCTAATTTCCGGTCAGTTTTTTCGCCGGTCGCCACGGTGCGAAAACAAAAAAATTCGGTTCCTAACTTCTGAACTTAGCCGCCGTCAGCGTGTACACTCCCCTCGTAAATTTCAGCGAGTTTAGGGGCTCAGCTCCGCTGGAGCTTCTACATATTTTCCTGAGCCCCCTTAGTTCCGCGAATGGTGAGCTTAATGCTTTTGGCCATGTATCAAATGACCCTTTTCTCTTCGTCTAAATGTGTTTAGGATTTTTCGTTACGAATAAGAACATTAGTGGTACCTGTATTGACTTGATATTCTCCCATTCGGATTGATGACTTTTAATTAGTCGCAAGAAGCTTGCGATAAAATAAGGTAGAAGTTTAGTGTTTGTTTTTTTTTAATATTTAAGGCAGATATATTTATGATGTGAAAACTTTGAGAAGGTAAGATCATGAAGAACTTTTATGAGCAGTATTTAATTTTACTTTATTCAGACCTTTTTGTGAATAATTATTAATCAATTTTTAAAAAATCATCATTTAATTCAATAGAATTTTATTTATTGAATGTTATTATTAAGGGTAGGGTTCACTGTGAAAGAATAGAAAAAAAGTCTTTAATTTTCAACATACATTTATAGAAATATAAATATGTTTGTTTATGTGTTATAAAAATGAAGATAAATGTAAATTTTCAGCCTATTTTAATCAATTTCTGCAGAGTTATGCTCTAAAAAGTAGTCAAAATAAGGATTCAGCAAAAGCACCCCCTGTATTCAACTTTTTGTTCGAAGGCTACAAACTTGAAAAATTCAAATGTGTTTCATTGAACACTAAAATTAAGTTAATAAAAAACAAAGGATTTAATGAAATTAAAGCTCAATGTATTAGATTATTCTGAAATGCCAGAAATCCAGTGAACCGCAAAGGCAAATCCACGATCCGGTTTAGACCTTCTTGGGTGATCGTCAGGTCAAGAAGGATTTAGGTTCAAGATTCAGGTGGATCTTGAGAATAAATCCCGTGATTGAGATATACAAAAACTTTACTGGTCAGGCCAATTATAGGAGATAAATCAATGTAGGTACTCGATACTGACCTTCACCGGCATCTTCACTTGTTAATAAAGATTTTTTTACTTTGTACTTCAGTTTTTAAATGAATAAGAAATGAATAAGAAATAATAAATGATAAAAATAACGAGTAAGAAATTTTAATATGCACATGTCACGTTTGTTATTAAAGCAACTAGTAGGGATCGCAACGTTTTTTTAGCTTTTTACTTTTTATTCATCAATGAATCTGCGATATTCTACCTGAAACATGGTGTCCTAAGCTAAAACTTCGCATTTTTTTTAACTAAATATATTTATGTCCCATAAAGTATAACATATGCGAAATAACAATAAATTCCATCGAACATCATACCGATAAATAAAAAGTGGAATCGATAATAAAAGTCTCGAAGGCAAATAAATCTACGCTACTTTGACGTATTCCTAGTATTTTCGCTGTCGTTCGTTTCCTTGGGAATTCAGCACGCGGAATGGTCGGGCATTCGATATTCGAAATAAAAATTGCTCGCGCGAATGTATAAAAGTGAGGATGCAGGTGGCGATGGCGTGATCGTTGCCATTTGACGGTGCGAGCGAAACGCATAAGAAAGTGAGATTTCCGGTCTCGGAGGATTGGCATTGTTTGTCTGAAACGATGAAAGCACCGTAACTTTTAAATGACAAAGGCTTTACAACTTTTTCGTCGGAGAGACGCGGTCGAGGTAACTTGGCAAAGGCTTCACCAGCAACAAGATCGAAGAATGACTTCCATTTTGTTGCCATATTCCCTCGCTACGAGGCTTACGTCCGATTTCTCTTTTGAATGCTCTGTGAAATAAACTCACGTTGTCTCAGAATTTATAGTTTGCGTTAATTGACATTAAATTACGTCGGATTTCACTCGGCAGTATTAAATATTATTATAATAATTTTTAATATTATATAATATTATTCATATTATTATAATATTACAATAATATTCAATATTGTTATAGTATATTATACTATGGCAGCAGTTCGTGTTAGTAAGGTAACTTTGTTTTGAAGGTTGCTCTGAAAAGTCTAATTAAAAAAGTTTAATTAGATTATGACGAATCATCATTTTGAATGTACTTGAGGAGAAACTTAAACAGTGCAAGTAGAAACAGTCGTATGCAGCAAGACATACATTTATCATTAATTTTGATTAATTTCTTTGCAAAATAAGTTGCATTTTTTTTATTATAAAAATAGTCATTTTTTTTAATTAATAATCAATTACTGTCGTTTTGAAAATAATAATGGTAGTAAGTAGAAACAGACATGTTCGGTAAGGCTGCAATTTCATAATAGTTATTAACTTCTTTATAAGATAAATTGCATGTTTTCTTTTGAAAGCTTCATTTTTGTTCGTATTGTTTCGGCAATATTTATACGGGGTTTATATATGGAAAGATCAAAATTTCTACCGAAACTTACCGTTGCCTTGAAGTTAAAGGTGCACGTGGGTTTTTAACACTATCGATTTTATTATAATCGAAAATTTTAATAAAAACCAAAGATGAATTAAATAACATAATTTTACAGACTAATAATATATAATTCCTATTACATTGGTAATAATTAATAATACAATAATATTACTAACCATAATTATTGATAAAATTAGTAAATTCAATTAAATATTTCTTTGAAGTTTTGCCAAGTAAATATTTCTTTGAGTCAACTAATCATTTTATTAAATGAAACTGTACTTTGTTGGATCAACAAAATAATCAGTTGATTCAAAGAAATATTTACTTGGCAAAACTTTAAAGAAATATTTAGTTGAACTTACTAATTTCTTTTTCAGTGTAATAATTTCTCTATGTTTTCAAGTGTTCTGTTAAAGGATGGAGATCATGATGTAAAAATTAAAGTTTAATTATGAAAAAATATTTTTCGCAACTAATTTTCTTTACTAATTTTATATTCTAGCTTATAGTCATTGCAAGTCGTAATTCTCATCAGTATCTACAAGTTTATTATTTTTTAAGTGATATATGTGATAAATTAAGTTAAACTTATACCATCTGTTTAATATTATATATAGTAAATATTTACTTGATATATATTTTGAATTATTACGTAGTAAATATTACAAGGCAAGACATATTACAAGTCACTTTTAACATCAATTCAAACACCACAATCACGGCGGTATTTACATGTACACGTATGAAATATCACATCCATAAGACGTGGCGCGAATACTCAATCTCGTGTTGTCCTATTCTTCGTCTCGTCAATCACAGAGTCGGGAAAAGACGGCCCACGCAACTTTTTGTTCAATTCATTTATCGAGTCATTCACATCAATAAAGTGCGACCCCGTGTCTCTTCCCTTTTTTTTTACCTCTGGTTCGAGATTCTTTTCTTGGTGGTCGAACGCCTTTGTTGACTTTGACGTCTCTTTTTGCAGGGGCGTGGGCGTGTGCTAGATTGATATTATTGATACTTTTTTTTTTAAATTTAATTACACATTCAGTTCACACATCTGATAACAAATTGAGTATCAAAAATTTCAAAACTATTAATTGGCAAATGAACGGTTTGTCAATAACTTGGAAATCACTTCACGCAGTTGCGGACACTTCGAAGTCGCAAAGCAAGAAGAAATAAGAGTAGGTAAATTTTCGCACAGTCAATTACGTATTATTTAACAAAAACAAATAGGAAATGGATTATTTCCACTTGTCGCACTTAAATAATTAACATTCCATATTGTTCTTCGCACACCGTTGCTTATCTTATCAGTTCATCATAATGCAAATAGAATACTTTCGAGTGTTCACTTGTTTTGAACTTAGAATCAGAACGAAAATCAGAACGATGTTTATTGCTTTCTCATAGAGAAAGCCTTGTGTCGCCAAAATTTTTCGATCTTCAAATTTTGACGTAAAAGTACTTATTTAGGTTCAGAAAGACCAAAAAAATATTTCAAAAAAAATGTCTGTATGTATATACGTATGTCGTTTCCCCTTTTTAAGGGGGCCAGCCTGAGTTTATTTCACTAAAACACAATTTTTTATTTATGAACTCTAAAAATTTTATTTTAAATTTCTAATAGTCAGATCTTTTTATACTTGTTTTATATACATAATATGTGATATTAACAC
>JAWWEN010044645.1:0-12354 GCA_035582955.1 Sycophila texana
AAGAAAGGTATATAGAAGAGAATGCACCGGGTCCGGAACGCGTGATTGATCCAAAATTTTTAATCATGGATCGACCTGAAAAGTGCTTATTTTTTGTAGAATTGCTCATATAAGGTATATTTTATGGGTATTTTATATACCTGCAATGTTAACAAAACGAACTATATATATCAGCTATTAATAAAGGCCTATAGAATTAAACTAATGGTAGTTTCTTTGATTATTTGGTACTAAAAAACCATATCCAAAGTTTCATGCAAATCGGTCATCCGAAGTTCAGAGGCTCTCCTCCTATATACTGAAAGAAAAGACAAAAAATACGTATATTATTGTTTATGAGAGAAATTACAGTCAAATTAAAGAGAGCCAGGTTTTGGATTTCGCCGCAGTGAACGTAAAGTCGCAGGATAAAAATTTGAAAACGGTCCTCACCTTGACTTTCTTGTCGATCTCGGGCTTCTCCAGCAGGCACATCTGCGGCGAGGGCCCGAGGTAGAGCTGTCCGGTGCCTCCGCCGCCAACGCCGAGGTACTGCGGCTGTCCGGAGGCGGTGGCGGTGGGGGTCGGCGGGGCCTCTGGGTCGAAGTTAACATGAGGGAGCGAGGGCTGGTAGCGCGGAGCCCCCGCGAGGAAGCCCCGCGGTCGCGACGACGCGGCCATCCTCAGATGCGCTGCCTGACTGCTCGCGGTCGACGCCGGCTGCTGCTGCTGATGATCCGCGCCGCCTTCGTCGGCGCTTCCGCAACCAGGGGAACCCAAGCCCCTGGGAAGCTGATCCTCATCTTCGCCCGCGCTCTCTGTAAATTGTACAGGTCGAATATATTAGACGCTTGTATTTACACTACATGTATATAAATATATTTTTATTTACGATTTTTTTTACGGAGTATCATAGTCATTATTTTATTTAATTATTAAGCGTAATGCGGGCTAAATAGTCCCCTTTAATGCAAAGATTTTACAGAAATAAAGGGTAGTAGTGGAAGAACCCTTAGATCTTTTAAAAGAACCAGTTATATCAATGTCAATGTAAAGATTACTTTTTATTGACTAATTAATTCGTTCTTTTATTAAAAATATGTTCTTATGACTTTTAGTTCATCGAAATATTATTAAATAAATTAATTAAATAAAATAAATTATGTTAGAAAACTTAGCTCGTATAAGTATAATATTCAGTTTTTCAACACTGAAAAAAAATTTAGTAATTTTAAGTAAATATTTACTTCAGTAGTACTTGTTAAATATTTTTTTGAATAAACCAAATATTTCTTTAAAACTAAATGAATTTATTTGTTTCTAAATAAATTTAGCAGTTTCAAAAAAATAACTATACAAAGAAATATTTAACAAGTACTATTGAAGTAAATATTTACTTAAAATTACCAAATTTTTCTCTCAGTGAAGATTTAAGTGAATAACTTAAATCATTCATATAAATAAACTGAATAAATCCCGTGACTCCTGCGCTCAATTTCCTGAGGGAAGGATGTCTATCAGAACAGTATTTAACATCCTTATAGTTAAAATAAAAATAAAAAGAATTTTAATAATTTAAAACTTATAATTAATATTTCGTTACTGAAATTGAATAAATACAAATTGGTTTGATTATTCAGATTAAATCACAAATAAACATTATCACGTTTTGAATTTGAACGCCTTAATTCAATCAGCAATTTGCCATTTAATCAATTAAATCCCTTTTTAAAAAGCCTCATTATTATAAGACTATAAATAAATTAATATAGAATTTTTTTAAATATCTAAAATATACATAAGTACATAGTAATACTATATTTATAGATATTGAATCTATAAAATTTATCGTACATAACAGTTTTGAACAAATGATCTCTGCAAGAAGTAGGGCAGTGCGACGTAAGGAAAAAAATCTTTTACGGCGTTACATAAAGAGGTCTTCTTGATCAGTGTGTCTTATATTAGCGCTTCCTAGGGATATCCTTGGAGTCAATCTATCTCCTTACTGTTTTTCGAAACCGTAAAATCGAATAGCGAATCACTTTCACAGGATGGCAGCGAAGCCAGTTTGGTGTTACGACAAATTTTTTTTTTTTTTTTACAACGATGATCTCGAAGAAGACGATACTTTGTAGAAATCCGCGAAGCTTTCGCAACCAAATCAAATTATGCACGTCCTTGTTGCTTTCAGACGATGCGATTTTACGTAAGCAACAAGATTAAACTTTTCAGACTGCCTTTTTTTTGTAGTTTAACTTATTGCACGGCTCGGTAAAAACCAGCATCTGGCTTCCGCGAACGAATCGAAAGCACCGACTCAGTATCACAGGGAAGCTCGAACCGTTGAAATATTCCGGGACCCTGAAGTCTTAAGAAATATCTTCTCCTAAGAAAATAGAAATCGAAATTCAATCTCGAGGGAAAAAACCTAGAATCTTCCGGTGCGCTGAGTTTGCGCGAGAATCCGATTAGCCGTAAACGAATTTGACGCCCGAGTGCGTGGCGGGGATGGAAAAAAGGAGGGAGTAAGCAGTGTTTATCGCGGGTCGTTTGCCGCCGGCCGTCGTCTCGAAATTGTTATGGAGGACCCAAGAACCCGCCGTTGCCGTTGCACTCGGGGGATGCATCTGGCCTTGCACATTCTTGTCGTTCAACGGCGAGCTTATACCGGCTGCTTCATGCGCTTTTTGGATGGAGTTCCGAGCTTTTATTTTTCATTCGCTATTTTCTTTACAGGTGTACTTATTTCTCAGGAGAGAAACTCTTTATTTATTTATTAAAAAAAAAAAAAAAATTGCGAGATAAGGCGTTTATCTAAGGGTACGTAGAGAGAAATGATCCACTAAAAATTATTGACGTTATACTGAAAAAATTACAATGGCTTCTTGTATAATAGAATTTGTCACTTTTAAAGTAAATTTGAAAAGAATTTGTGATAAACTTTACGTGAAACTATTGTAATTTTTCAAATGTCAGACTGCGAGGACATTAAAACTGACAATTGCAATTTTTTTACTTAGCAATAAAAACTAAAGTAACTGCATTCATTTAGTATAATTCATAGTTATTGTTATTAGGTACTTTCTCCTAATTAATTCCTGTATAAAAAAGTTAGACTTTTAAGTTTAGCAGTTATACTCGCTTTCGAGACGACGCCAGTATTAAAATCGCAGGCTTGTTTCAGAATGTCTTCTAAAACTTTTTTTGCCTTGAATGAGTCTAGATAAAGTTCTAGTTTATTCTTTTTTATTATACCTTACCAAGATATTTTGTTTATTTTTTCTTTAATAACTCTTACCCAAAAAAGCTTTTATATTTAGAATTTTTATGATACAAAAAGCCTGACTCATCTCCATACCTCGAAAAGCTGGACTTACATGAAGCTAGAGATCACCTAAATATATTTCTCATAAAAAATAAATGATAACTGGATGTTGTGAAGCATTTGAAGAAGATATTTGATTGGATGTGGGGTAAATCACTGGTTTAAATGGCGCCAAAATTTAAAAGGTTTCGATGTTTATTTATAATAATTCAATTTGTGTGATCAGGTCACGATCATACGCTTTTTTCCAATAGTCTACTGATGAAACGATTTTTTTTAACATTTTAGGCCTATTTAATAAACATTTTCCAAACTAGCTATTAAATGGGCCTAAAATGTTAAAAAAATCGTTTCACCGTGGGACCAAACTCGACGATTTCTACCAGGGTGCTAATAACAAAATTATAACACAGTAACCAGTTGCTATTTCCCTTTTTCTTTTTCTTCATATTGTCGTCCCGTATAAAAAACAATACTACTTTCTATTAAACAAGCTGCTAAAGTATGTTCTTTACGTGCGCAAAATCGCGAAGCGTTCATAATCGCTTGTAAATCCGCGAGTGTAAATCCGAAATGCAATAACCGGAACCGTATATACCGTATATTATAGCACCCTCCTCGGTGCAGGTGCACAAGCCGCTGCCGAGTAAACGTTCGCGCGGGGAGCGATCACAGTCGGTTTTTCCTCTTATTAGAGAAGTCCGCGGTGGAGCGTCTCGTTAAAAGCGATGGCCGCGGCAGTTCTCGCTCCTGTTTCGCCGACATGGCGCGTGCAGATTCCCGCGGTGTAGGGCTCTCTCGCACCTAACTCGGGGTTATCGGATATTCAGAATCTCGAGCTGTTCGCCCCGAAGATAAAGTGGCTACTGCGCTGTGTTTAAGATTAAAGCCGCGATACGTAAAGACCGTCGGCTAGGATTGATGTTCTTTTGGTGTAAGGGGGTCAAAAATTGCCGTTTCATTCGCCCTGACGAGTAATGACTTTCCGCCTGAAGTAGGCCCACTTTTGTCTAATATGCCTGTGTGTGTGTGTGTGTGTGTATTGTATCAATTTGTTCTCTTATATACTCTTCGTTATCTAGGGTATTACGTTCATTCATTAGCTGTTGATTTTTATTTATCCCGGAGGCGGAAAATTAATTCGAGATATCGAATTTATAGTCTAATATTAGTATTACTAGCAAAATCTGCGTGCGGTTGAATCTTTTGAGGTTTTATTTACTTTTTATTAATACTAGAAATTCATTAACCTATGTACTTGGTGCGAGGATTACTTTGCTATAGAAAAGTAAAGTAGGCTGTTTCTAACTATGTTCGATTTCCTTTTCGGATAGTATGTTGTATCCATCAAGGAATTCTAGGATAATTGGCTGAAGTTGATAGATCATTATTACCCTTTTGTAGGTGGACACACATTTAAAAAATAATATTTAGAATAATACCATTTTTTTTTAATTTAAGAAGATGGTTTTTCGTGGTGCAGAATTGGAATACTCTTCCTTCGTTTCATGTGCATTCATTATTTTAGAGACTTTAAATTACAATTAAAGCTTTTAAAACAACATATTGCACGTATATACTTTGTGGTACATTTTTCTTTCTAATTTTATGTAAGGGTATTTTTGCAAGTTCAATATTAAATCAATACATAAAAATTTAACGTTTATTTCCTTACTGTATTACGAAACATTAAGATGAACTTGTGATAAAATTTTGTTTGAATTTTAGACACCATTATAAACTGTAAACTTTATCCTCCCCAACCAAATACCTTTTTTCAAAACTTTGCAATATGTTGTACATACTTAATTTAGTGTTATAAAGTTCCCATCTGCAAATTTTTATGATAAATAAATAAAATAAATAAATTTCGACGAAAAGCTAATAAATAAACCAAAGCCCTAAAAAACACAAACAGAAGCCTCGCGAGATCCCCAAATCTCCAAACACTTCGAACAATTGCCTTCGCACTCATCAAGACTCCAGAGAGCGTAACCTACTTTCAAGACATACCCCAGCACGCGGCACTTCCTCCCCTTGTTATAAAGGCTTTGCGCGAACTACGCATCAAAGCCCCGGGAATATTGCACGCGTGTATCCACATTTCGTCGCGGTAACTCGCGTATAAACAAGCGTATAATGACCGATCGCTTCGTCAGCCGCGGCTGAAAAAGCGGCTAGAGCTAAACGAGCCGAAAATAGTAGGGGGTTATCCTCCGCGCAAACGGCGAGATCGAAGAATATCTGCAGGTCGCGTCGAGTGGGCTTAATGCATGCGAACGTCTTCCTTCCCCCTCGAGGGGGGGGACGAGGGGGGTGCCCCCGTACCTCATCAATCTTCGGCAGGCCGCGTTTTATGCGGCCGCGCAGCGTCGCCCTTTATGCACGCGCCGGTTATTACGCGACGCGATCGTTAAAGCGGAAAGGTTTACACGGCTGCGCGCTCGACCCGATGGAGGGAGAGGGGGGAGGAGGGGGGGGGGGGGCTTGCATTTATGCATGCGCCCGATGTGTTGCGAAATTAACGGGCCAGCCGCGTATCGCGCCATCGGCCCTCTCCCCGATATACGGGCTCTTCTCGTGCCTCTTTTTCTTTCTTAGTGGGGAGATGATTTCGTGCGATTTGCTGATGGTGCTGATCCTGCTGTGTGTTAGGGTTAAATTAGAGGAGATGCAGTTTGGTTAGTGAGATTTTAATAAAAGTTAGTTTAGTGATTCGTGAAGAAATTTTTTTTTTATTGATGTTAGAGGATTTATAGATTGAGAAGGTGGTGAATTGGTGAAGCTGAGTTTATTAATATTTTTATGTACAATGAGAGAAATGTATAATTAGTAAAAATTACTGCACTGCTTTGAAAAGCAGGAACAGACTCGACAAATAAAAAATTTTACTAGAAAGTCTAGTAAAATTTTACTAAACTTTCTAGTAAATTTTGTTGTTTGTCTAGTCTGTCCCTGCGCTTCAAAACAGTATATAGTAATTTTTACTAAAATATTTCTCTAATTATAATAATTATCCTCGTTTCCAGCTAAGCTTCCACGTTTACGAGTTTTTAGCGTTTATGAATTTGCTAATATTAAGCATTTGAATTCGAATTCAAGATAATTTTTTATTAGCATTTGAAATTACATAATCTTGTTGTAGAACAATTGCAGCGCATGAATTTTACGGAAGATAGCAATGCAAATTTCAAACATTAATCTCTCCACTCGGTGTGATTATGCGTCGTATAAGTCAATTTCGGTGCTTCCCTGCTAATTAAAATAAAGGCTTAAAAGAAAAGAAAAAAACGAAATAACTGAAGTGATATATGGGAGCGCATTTTTCTCTCATTTTTAACATCCCCGACAATCTCTCCGCATCTCTTTAGAAGTAACAGCCTCACGTTCACCTTCAGTAGAAAAAAATGCGGCACACCTGAAAGGGTCCGCGGAAATTTACGGGAGGTAAATCGAGGACGACGAGAGGCGCGGATCCGCGCCTTGAGGTAGAAAGAAAAAAGAGAGTGCCTCGCGTGGACACTCGTCGAATGATAAATGGAGCGCAAATAGAGTGTGAAAGGCGCGAGCGAAAATCATGGATGACCCACGAGGCGAGATGGCTCCGACGGGGCCGCGTCACAATCTTCGCATTGATAGCGCGAGCAAACATTCGACATATGGCTTTTTGCGCCATACGGTGAATTAGTCTCGACAGCGGCGATGATCGGCTGCTCGATTGGTGACTTGACTTTTTATTTTTATTTTTTTTTTTCACTGAAAATCTTTTTTTTCTGTCTGCTAGTATGTAATTATTCTAAAGCTTTATTTATTTTCTTTTTATGTATTAATCTATATTTATAATAAAATATAAATCGTTTAATTATATGAATTAATTATGTCAAAAAACATGTTGGTTTGAGTATTTATGTGTGTAATGAGATTTGATGGTGAAACAGCGGGAGTTGAAACGATTTTGCGAGAAAGTTTGATTTATTTAGATTGGCGTTTGTTTTTGACATTTTCCTGTGTATACAGCGGCGACCAGCAATTTCGATTTGATGAACGGTCTTTCGGCGCGTTCGACATCTCTTTCGTCGATCCGAATAAAATTTAAAAAAAAAAGTTAATTTACGCTCGTTTTAAATGGTCAAATCCACAGTGAACAAAAGTCCGCTCATTTACCTCGGATCTCAAAAGAGCACGCTATTGGAAAATTATCGCAGAAATAATTTATGCACACATATATGTGGTTGAATTTTTTCATCCATAAAATCATAGTAGAATTTTTGAATTTTTTAAAATTAATTTAAAGTTTTCAGGCTTTGTTTTCTTTCCAGTACTTTTACTACTACTTGATAAGTAAAAGCAGATGAGTGGGTAAGACACCCCATTTGAGTAGATTATTTTTCTAGACCTCTGTGTGTAGAACTTTTTCGTCAATATATTAATATTATATTGATAATATTTTGTCATTTCTAACAAAAATTAGCATTCTTCAGGTTTCCTAAAAAGCTTTGCTTTTCATTGAAATATGAAGTCAAGACACGTTGCGGGATTCATAAAAAATGTATTAAAAAATGGTTCAATATTGCAAATATCCTTTATAGATATCTCCTTTTTAGAAATTCTGAAATATCACGTTAATTTTCGGTTGCAAGCGACAATTAATGTTTTTTATCTAGTAATAAAACATCACTTTCTCTAAAATCTTAGTAATTTTAATTCACAACATTTTAGATTATTAAAGAACATTTTTCCACGTATTTAATTTCATTCGTCGAACAAAGAAACGAAATTTTTTTAAAAATAAGTTGATTGACGCTCGTTTTAAGCTTTCCACGCAACGGCCGTCGTAAACAAAAATCCAGCCATTCGCTTCGGTTCTAAAAAGAGCGGGCTATCTGTAGTTTATCGCAGAAGAGGAGTACCTCATCGGCGGGAGCGAGCAAGCTCCCATCGACCTAAAATATACGCGCACCGATCGGTTCTGGCGCGAAGCGAGTCGACGTATCGCCATCCCCGAGAGGATGACAAAAAAATGGCACGCGCGAGAACAGTGGATAAAACGTCGCCGTAAAAGGAGAGCAACTTTTTCCTTTTGAGCGCGGAGAGGCGAGCACACCGGGCTCTTCTCGGAATCCATGGCGGAAGCGCGCGAAATTCGCGCGGATACTCCCAATGCATGTTTCGAGTCTTCGCTGCTCACTTTGCATCTGGAGACGCTGCGACTGAAGTGTACGCGATTCATTGCATTATTTATCGGCGCCATGCCCGCTTCGATGGAAATTTCTCGTCATTTGTCAATTTCTGCGAATTCTTAAACTTTGCGCAAATAAATTGTTGCGATTGCTACGCACTGAGAAATTCAAGTGCTGCACTGAAAGAAAATACGTGAGAAAGAAAACTTTTAGAAACGAACTAGGTATGGCTTTTTAGAATTTTTTATAAAAATATCAGTAAACTTTATTAAACTGTATACGGCCTATACATTGACTATAACTACTTAATTATTCAAATATTCTTCAAAAATTGCTAAATTGTATGGTAAAAAGTAAATAGTCATTGCACTGTTATTTATGTATTAGATTTTATTAGAATTATTGGTAATATACATTTATGTCTGTGTTGGAAAAATTTAAAAAATAGGTTATTAAAAATGACTAACCAACACGAGTAAAACTATTACCAGACTACCCACAGAATAATTTTTGCAAACCAGAATGGAAAAACTTCTAATATTCATAAATTCTACTACTCTGCTTGTATTTTTTATAAACTAAGTTGATAAGTGTTCCATCCCACATGTAATATGTTAATAAGCAGATTTAAAATTTATTTATAGTACTTTACGATGCTTGTAATATTTTTTGTAAATTTATGAAACTTTTACGTTTCAAATAATAAATAATTATGAAACAAATAGTAAGTAATCCTTTTTTGCAGTCAATGATCGCTTCATCGATGTTGATTATAAATATTTATAACTAACTTATACTTTTTAAATTCTACTCACTATAAACTTTCTCAGCGCAACAAAATTAAATATATGAATTCAACGGACTATTTTATTTTTTTTTTCGCAGTAGCGCTCGATCGAAGCACACGTCAAACATTGACAAAACAAAGCGTAGACCACCCGTATTTGTATTGCAAGGAATTCATTTGTATATAAACTGGCACGCTACGTTTGATTTTCACTATTCAAAAATAAAATTTTCCCGATCGAATTCCTTGAAAGCTTCCATCACAATTTAAAACGTTTCGTTTTTAATTCGAATTTCAAAGGCTGATTCCCTCCGCAAAAAACCGTAAAATTTCCCAACTATATGCTTTTAACGGATTAACGCGATTGAATGTATAACCATCGACTCGCCCGACGAGTTCGACGTACCTACGATGCGCCGGTACTTTTAATTTATCCAAAAAGACGAGTTTCGGACAGGAAGAGCAGTGTTTTCAGTACACTGCACCTGTTGCTCTCTTGCGGCGTTACTCATGAATGTCCCTCCATTATGAAGCTAGCCTCGCGTCTCCGAACAAAGTAGAATGGCCAGCGGCGGGGTCGCGGTTTAACGTTTTAAGGGTAAACCATTCTAGGGTCTTGTCATAACGAGGAGGGACGCTTTAGATTAGGCAATTATAAATATTTCGAAACATGCGGTTTCGCAGTTTGACGGTAATACCGCTCTTCGTCATGGTAGGAACGCGTTAGGAAGTATTTTTGTTTGTATTTTTTGTTTTTAAGGTTGGTCTAATATTACGTTATGCAAATAATAATATTTAGAAGCTCTGCAAGTGCAGCTTTGAACTGCTTATATGAATATATCAGGGCATACGTCTAGGATGTGTACGCTTGCAGGATTGAAGAAGGTAAACGTACTTTTCTGTAAACATTTTCAACTGCCGTCGGTTATGATAAATAATAAATTTTCGGACTTTCCGATTTTCTACCGTAAAAGAGGAATTTGAAATTTACTTAGAGACTCAAAGCTGTCCTAGAAAAGTAAACATTTGTTCCTCGAATTTTGTTGAAAATAACAAAAAATAACAATATTACGAAATTAAAATTAATTTGAAAGTGAAACTTAATAATTTTTTAGTTTAATTTGCAGTTATTTTATTTAATATTAAATAAATAAATTGTAATATCTTAAATCTTTTTTGTCATGGAAAATCACACAAACATACATTCGTTTTTAACGACCTCTGCTTAAGAATACGTCTACTACTTGTTGAATTTTTTTTTTTAATTTTAGAAATATTTTATTTTTTATTTTATTGTTAACCCGTCTATTATTAAATAAATAAATAATTATAAAGTATGGTATGAGAAATGTGAGACTAGGTTTGAAATCATTTCGAAATTAGCATGGAGAATTTTCAAATTCAAAAGCGAGTCGACCAGTATAAACATGATCGACAGCGTTGAGCTCGATAAGTAGTAAGAGTTCGACACTGGTCGGGCGCGAAAAACGAAAAACCGATACGAGGCGCAAACGAGTTTGTTTACACATCGACGTATCTCCAGGACGACGCCACCGGCTTTGCACCGCCGCCAAAGCAAATGTGAGCGAGGGAGAGAGCTAGAGTCCGCTGGAAATCGTTGATTGGTGCCTTTGCAAATTTCGATTTATGAATTTTCGTTCAACGCGTTACGTTTAGATGAAAGTTTACTGCACCGTTCAAAAGTGTAATTTCATTTTATTTATCCAGCCAAATTTTTTCGATATTTCTTTATCGCAAATTAATTCAGCATACTTTATTTACATAATCTCTGAATTTCAGAGATTTTAATCATTCCAGTAAAAATCGTACAAGCCACTTTAAATAAAAAGAGCTATAATTCGTTCGGAACTCTTTTTATGTTTTTTAAAAGAAACTGCATGAAAAGGAGAAAATCTAAATGTACACCACTACTCGCGATAGTCCCTTATCGAGCAGAGCTGAACTGAAAATAAGGAGAGGAGGGGAGAAAGGAAGAGGGGGGGGGGGTGAGGTACACCTGAGCGGGTGTTAAGAGCGAGAAAATAATTACGCGTCACGAGGCTTGACACTGAAACGTGAGTGCTCTAATAATCCCGGGGCAACATGCAGTCGACAATAAAATATGGCGGCGACGTTCATTCGTCTCTCGCTTTCTCTCCTCGTTCTCTTTGCCCGTTGGAAATTGCCGCTCGTGCCCTGAATCTCCATGACCCGGTCAAAGTCGACTGGTTGCGTAGAAAAAACGTTTTAATCAGCGGAATACATTCCCGCGGAAAAGATAATGCTTCATCCCCTTCTTAGGACTGTTTCGAGTGCAGCATATATATTATATCAACAAGCTAATTGGTATTTAACGTATATATCTATATATAAATCATTTAAACGAGATGATAAAAATAAGATCGCATTGAATGAAGATAAAGAAAGTTTTTTTAAGAAATATTTTTGAAAAATAACGAGCGGTTGTAAGCTGTTCTTAATACGCGGAAGTAGAAACAGACGAGTACGGTACGACATCTATTTAAATTTATTCCTTTTTCTAACAAATATAATTTATTCATGTGTGAATATAAAGTAATAACACAATATTACCATTTTTATGATTATTTGAGATTCTTCGTATTATTAAGTGTTTTTAATTCTTGGAAGTAGAAACAGACGAGTGTGGTAAGACACATACTAATACATTTTTAAATCTTTTCTCACTTACAAAGTAGAGATAGAATTTTTAAAAAGATAATAATAATAGAAATAATGAGAAAATTTGTGTACGTTTTTTACAATTATTCATAAATATTTAGAATCAATATTTATGCATTTTTCATCGTATACTAAAGTATCAGAAGTAGAAACAGACGAGTGTGGTGCGACATCTCATAATATATTGCGACCTTTTTTTAATTTTTTGAATTAATCGTTTACCCTTAATTTTGCAAATAAGTATGAAAACTTGGGATGCCGATTGGATTCGGATCTTCGAGTAATTCAGGACTCGGATACCCAAAATCCGGATAGATTCGAATCTCAGATCCGACGGATCCGGATCTTACGGATCTCAGATCCAATGGATCCGGATCTTA
>JAWWEN010044656.1:0-12352 GCA_035582955.1 Sycophila texana
CTGGTAAAATTAACTATATTCCGGTTTACTAGGGTGTATAGTTAAATTTACTTTTGACTTTTTTCTCAGTGTATATAGCCAATATATTTTTTAATGAATAAAGAACTATTTTAATATAAAGAGCTTTTAGCATCTGTTTACCTTTTTTAAATTGAGTAACAAGAAAATTAAAAGAAAATGTTTTTATTAAGGTTGAAACAGATAAACGGGTTCTTAAAAATAAGCGTTTTAAGAGAAAAATTTAATCCGTTTCATAGATCGAACAAAAATGTAATAAGCTCGTTTAAGAAGAATTTCTTCACCATCTCAACGATGATTGCAAATTTCGAGGAATTTCGCTCCACCCCTTTATATATGTGAAGCAATCAATCGCTCGGTCCAATTAGACTTCTCGAATTTCGTTCGTCTCCCGAGGTGAATGTGGGTCATTTCCCAAAAACAATTTCTGGCTTTTATTGCAAACGTCGCCGGCGCGAAATTCGAAGGTGCACGGGGCGTCAAGGATCAGGATCCCTCCATTCGAACTTACAAAAGTACAATTGCCCGCGGCGGTTAGTCGACGGGAGAATTGCTCACCGCGGCAGCTCTCATTGCGCTCTTTTGCTCCGTTAAAGGAGCATAAAAGGATCGTCCCCGGGGACGTCGCGCGCAATTTAATAAGAAAGTTCCGCGGGCAGGGTCGGCGGAATTGTTGAATCAGTTTTGCGGATAAGGGAAACGAGGTGTACACTGTGGAAATGGCGCGATATGGCTCTACGAAGTCCGTAAACTCTGTTTATCTTTCCGACGATGGGACGCCGTGTAAATATGCTCTTTAGATGCTGAGAACCGATACCAATGCTCTGCTTTGTTCTTTTCTTACATCCTATTGATTTCATTGTGTAATATATACTTTCTTTTAATGGAGTTGAATATTATTTCTAAAAATATGGCAATATCCGCATTATAAATCATTATACAAAGTAGTTCTATTAGCAAATTATTATCAGATACACTGACCAGTAGAATTTTTACAGGCTGCTTCGCCGAAATTTTCAGTCCACCAATGCAATTAACTCTCATCGAAATATACATAATACCGTATCACGGCAACTAGATACTGAACTTTTAATTGAAAGTCCACTTTGCTCCATCGCGTGTGCTCCGCTGTTCAATCGGCGAAAATAATTGATCGCGCGGGGGAATTAATCGAGGTCGTATAATCGCCGCCGCTCGTTAGACTCGTCGCTGCGTTTACGCAGCGAGATAGGGCATCTGCAGCACCTCCCGTGCATAACCGTAAGGCACCAGGAGCACGTGGATCGCTGCGCAAACGGAGGCTCGTTACGCTCTGCGGGACAGGCACGTCCGGGCTCCGGCGATAAACCGAGCGGCAGGCGGTGACGTAGGGGACGTTCGCTGCCCGTTGTGTGTGTGTGTGTGTGCACTGCGGAGCTGTTTTTCGAATCTCCCGGCGGCCGGTTGTTTAACCGACGAATTTCGTGCACCTATGACGGTGCCGACTGCGCATATCTGGACCCGTGAGACCGTGCACGACCAAATGGCGTCCGCACGAGCGATTGTATCGCGAGAGCAGACGTTATTGGAGATGTCTTGCGTCTGCAAACAGTTAAATTGCTTAATAGACGCTTCGAATTTTACGTCTAGCTTCGATGTGAATCTCTAGGCTGATGTGTCTGACCAGAGGCATTATTCTCTAACTTATATCGGAGGCGATATACCGATACACGCGAGATATTCCTATACTGTGCAATGTAAATATATAATTGCTAAGCGCACTATATCGTCCACGATATAGTTAGAGAATAATGCCCCAGGGGAGTGTTACGGTTCCTCGATTTAGATGAACTGTTAAGCAATTTTTTTTTTCTTGTATAACGAGTAATGAAACCAACCACTGATATTCTGATATCTTATTACCATGAGCTTTTGTTTAATGGATACAACAGAAAACATCATACATGCGTATCGATAAGATACTTGCAATTTCAACAAAAGATGCTAAAAAAACTAAATAAAGTCCCATTAGATGAAACCGAAGATGGGGTGCTCTATTTATTTGGTATTAAAAAAAACAACATTGAAATGCAAGTATCTAGCGATATACATATTATAAACTTTAAAAACAAGAAAAAATAAGAAAAAAACCGTTATAACCTCTGCAAAATGCTACTATTGAGCCCTACTTCGAAGCTCTAGGGTCGTAAACAGAATGACACGTCGTAAACGCATTACTCCGATGTCGCCGTTCTTTATGGACGAGCCAACGCGGGGGAATTCACGTGGAATGGAAAGGACCTTTGGCTATGCGTTATGGATGGTGGAGACGGGAGGCGTGGGTGGAAAAAAGCCGCAGGAAATGCAGAGTCGCGTCGGGATGCCGTTGGCCCGATGAGGTCCCCACGGTCCACGAATTGTCGGAAGCAAAGGCTAACGAGGCCAAAAATTTGCTTACGCGCGCGCTGGGATCGTTGCCCAGACTGAAGATTATATCGCTCCCTTAATGGCTTGACAGATTAGCTTTTGAGCGGAAGTTGCTGTCGGGCAAACTTTTTTCTTATTGGGATATTGATAACACTTATCGTTACGAACGGAATTAGACCGTAAATAAAAAGTCAACAAAAAAACGTATCCTGAAAAATGAGAGATACCGTTTGTTTAATATATTGCCAAATTTTTTTTTACAAAAACAATGCAGTCATCTCATTGTAATTTATTAGTTTTTTCGTGTTCTGTTTGGGTGAGTGATAGCTGTATTTTTTTTTTTTTTTTTTTTTGTTACAATTGTTTGCGGCTGATGCGCTCTCCTGATCAAGTTTACTAAAAGAAGTACAACCTAACAAGGGTCGATAGTATCAGATTTTTCCCAAGAGTGTATTTATTGTACGAGTGAAGGGAGGAGGATAATTATCATCCGGGGAAAAAAATCTTCACAAGGGGGCAGTAATTATACGAAGTTAACTATGAATTTTATTCTACTTTTGTTATTCTTCTTTTATATTTTATTAGGTTGATTTAGAAGACGTGAATGCACGCATATACAATTTATATTTTTAAGGAATATTAAATTTTTCAGGAAAAATAATTATTTTTCTCGCGAATTTCGTGTTGTCGTTCGGTCCTTAAGTTATATTGCCTAAATATAAATTTGAAAATAGCACTTTAAAATATCAACAAAATCATCCTTATTCTTTTGATCAAGCTTATAGTTTAACTTTTATAGAATAAATTTAGACAAGAAAATGCAGGTAAGTTCGTCAATTATTTGTGTTCATGAATAGTTTTGTCTATCAACGTAAAATCTGATAAATATTGACGAAGCGAAAATAAACTAATAAAAAGTTTCGCTTAGTTTGAAGTTCTTTAAACAGTGAACCTTCAGTTCGTTTTCTCCTAGTTACGAAAGTTACCAGAAGTTTTTCTTTTCAAAGTATACTTTAAAACAGTCTTTTAAAGACCAATTAAAAGTATCGAATACTTTTTATAAACAAGCAGCTATATACGAATAATGTAATGAATACGAAATTGTATCCTGTGTTTCAGTGTTTGGAAGATCTGTTCTGTAATTGCATGAAAAAATTGGTCGCTCACGGGAACGACTTTTCGTATCTTTAATAAATTACTCTCATAAGTATTATTATGTTACTATCTACAAAATTTGAGCAATAAATTGAGCATTATATTTTAATAAATTGATTTGATTTATTGCAAAGGAGTCCCAGTTTAATAGACCTGTAAAATACTACTTGTTATATTGAATATACTAAATCTGTATACTTTATTAAAAAAGTAAATTTAAGTGCACATTAAAGTTTTTATTAGCAGCCATGTATTTTAGAGTATCAAAATCTGTACACCTCAATGCAAAAATCCAACCACGTAAATATGACAATTTATCGGTAACTTATCCTGCTTTATTTACTTGTGATGATTTATTATCTCTCAGACTATATTAACCACCGGAGCATTTATTAGTGTAATAAATACTCCGGCGGTTTTTTTAAAGGAACAACAACACCAATCCTCGAAACTTTTGAAAGAAAACGAAAGTAAAAGCCAAAAATATTTAAAGCGGGAAATGTCTCCGAGAAATGTAAAGCACCGACGATTACCGCTGCACGCGCAATCGCCCGCAATAAACGCCAACAGGGGGACAGCTTGGGGCGCGAGCGCAGAAATCGAACGTCGAAATTGAACGCACAGCGGGCCTGGCGGGCGCTCGCACACTGCATGTATATATATGTATGCATGCACTTGGGCGCGAAGGCCAGGAATCGCGTGGCGCGAGGTGAGAAGTGGCCCGGATAAGCCCTGCAGTTATCCGAGCTTTTTACGACTTGATTACCTCACGTGACTGCGCGGCTGATATACGACCTCGTAAAGTTCGGCCGATGCGGGGGCGGGTGTGGGTCCCCCATGCTCATAAACTCATTGGAAAGCGTATGGTCGCGGATCTTTCCGCGTCGATCTGTCCAATCGGAGCGCGGCCCCGGCGACCAATTGCGACGCCGACAGATGCTAACCGCTTGTTCGACCGATTGTTCGACCGATGAATCGCGCGGCGAGAGGCGCCGATGGTTTGGCCATTGGCGCGAGTCTCCGCGGCGATTGGGAAAAGGCGTTACGCTCGGATCAAGAGGAATTCTCGCTAAAGTCGAGGAAATCTTCCGATGAGCTTTTTGGAAATTATCTTACCAAGCCAAAGTAAGTGTCACTATGAGGGAAAGCATTCGTCCGACGAAGATAAGCACAATTCAAATCTGCCACGAAGAAAAGCACTTTTCGGAATATTGCCGCGAAGAAACTTGCAAAATGTGCCATTTTTGTGGGCCTAACAGCACAAATTTTTGAGAAGGCGTTATTTATTAAATGGTTTTAAAACGTTATTAATGTTTTTTAAAAATGTTTTCTGAGCAAGGGAGAAGCTCACGAAATGTCCTTTTTTTCACTGTAATCTCGTGAATTGTGCTTTTCTTCGCGGGGAACTACGAAATGAGCTTTTCTTCGCAAGGAAAATCGCGAAATGAGCTTTTCTTCGTTAAGAGCGACGCACTGTTCTTATGCCAAGTAGTGAACTGGGAGAAAGGTATACTTAAATAATTAATTATCGATTGATCGTAAAAAATTACCTAGACTAATACAGTAATACCTAATCGAAAAAAACTTTAGTATGAGGATATAAAAAGAAGGAACAATAAAGGATGAAGCTGATGACGATTGATGCGAACGGCATCACGCACGAGTGACGCCATACTCTCCCCGCAATCCCTCCGACGAAATATATATTGCAGCAGAAAAAAACGCGCAGCGATCTTGCCAAGACTTTTGTTAGTGCAACAAGAGAACGCATCAATTCGTTTTCCTCCATTTCCACAAGAATATACTTCACGTCCGCGAGGCTTCCACCTTCGGAGAAGTATTCTCCCGTCTCCTTTATCACTCTGATCCGCCGAACGTTAGATTGTGGCTCTCGGCGTCGTCGCGAGCCCCGAGAAGCAGCCAGAATCCGGCGACGAAATGAGCTAGGCTCTTCCAACCACATGGGCGCGAGATCAGGAGTTATCGAGGCGCCGGTCGACGTGAACGAAGAGAAGCGGTGCACCGCGGCGATAAAGCGAAATTCGATAGTCGATCGGCCCGACTGTACCTTCCCGCATTCCCAGAGCTGGCCCGATTTTTTTGTATCCCCCCTCCTTTCGCGGACATATATACGTCGCGGCGCAGAAACAAAGTCGACCGGCGCAGCCCTGACCTCGTCGAGATGAGGGGGGGAGGGGTTTGCCTTTTTTCTGCTCGGGCGGAGGTATAGGCGCGTCGTCGCTGTGGCCGCCCGATACCGGCATTATTCGGCGCCTCAATTTCCGCAGACGGAAATCGTAAGTCATAGGGACTTTATATGCATTCGACGCCCGGATTGTCGGCAGCACTCCTCGTCCCGCTTATCGCGTCTGCCTCCATTTTATCCGCAGCGCTCGATTTGTCAGGCTCTTTCCTTAATGCTGGCAACGGAAATTGATCGATCTTCTTAACGTCGTTTGTGCGATGCTCATTTGTTCGTAACTTCATTTATTCCAAGAATGAAAAGATTCACGGTACTTGTAAATTAATGGTACTTATAAATTTATTTAAGAGGGAAGTACTTCAAATTCTTTAAAAATCGTTTAAAAGACAATGCTCCGAAAAGTTATTAAATCAAATCAATTTTTTCAATTTCAACAAGAAAAGCTCCGTATCTTGTAAAAATTACAAACATTCACCTACACCTTTGGAGATTCAAGTAAAATTTACACTGATTTTCCCGTAAAAATGTGTACAGTACTTATAACCACGATGCTCCAGACTTTCAAGTAATTTTTCCGGGAAGCTTCACCGACATTTTTACAAGAAAATTATTTCAGTCTTAAGTCGTGTTCTTTTTAATAAAATTCACATTTACAAAGTTGAACTCGACATGAACTTAGAAATGAAGGTTAAGGTGGAGGGTCAGTTTTTTTTCAAAATACTATGCTAAATAAATATTTGCGATCAACTTTTAAAATGAGGCAATCCACGTAATAAAAATGGACGATCCGTCGAGAGAAAGATTGAACCTCCAAGATAACAGACCAGACCTTTTCAAAAATAGATTCTAGTGGCTCGAATTACCTCCTCCAGCAGCAACGAAATCAACATTTTATGTGTAGGATTTCGAGTCTCTCTCACGCCGCCCTAATCGTAACAACATGAATATAGCGCACGGCCCAACCAGCAAGCACTCCGCGGCGATAATTCCATCGTGCATGAAATTTTCACGGCGACGAAGCACTGAGTCATTGGGATCGCGAAGTTCCAGACGGCTGATGGAAACGAGGCTCGCAGCGTCTCTACCCCGGCTTTATACAAAATACACAGTTGAGTGGGTGGCGCGAGGCAAGTTTATCGCGTTTCGCACGGCGGATTGCGGCGCATCTGGCGGCTGAAATTTTCAGCCCCCGGGCGAAACTTGCCCCGGAGGGCGCACTGCTTAAATATTGCAACAGACCGAGAAGAACGCGTCGAACTCGCGTTCGACCTCGTCAAAATTTCAGGGCCGCTAAATTCCGCCTTGCATTGTCCGGGAGCGCCGGGCAGTGTGATCAGCACTTTTTCACTGTTCTATCCCCCGAGCGATGCTCTTCCGTGATGCGATAATGAACTTGTCGGTCCTGTGAAACCCTCCCAAGTTTTTGAATATTTCAAGGCAGTTAATGTTGATGATTAAAGATTCAGGATTTTTTTTTTTGCATTTGCACTCGGTGCTTTTCGAAGTAGAATAGCTTTTTGTCTTCGTAAATTTTTACTCAAATTGTGTATAATGTTCTTTATAGAAACAATTAAATTAATCATTTGATACTATTTCTTCAAAATGTTATCCTACAATTGATTTATTTTTAAAAGATGTGCTGATATGAAAAAGTGAAATTAATTAAGTAGGCAGAGAAAGAATATCCCTATTTTTGCTCAATGTTAAAAAAAAAGACAAGGTTAATTTTTTATGTCTATAGACTGTAATACATTGAGGGCTACGAAAATATTGTTAAATCGATTTTAAAGAAATTGTTAAAAAATGTATTCTGCTTACTGAATTTCATCTTTATTATTTAGTCATTCTCCCAAATTAACTAAAACTAATTTCATCTCGCGAGATTACGAAAAGCGCACGATGGTTTTGCTAAGTAACTTCGAAATAGAGTTAGCCAAAACTCAATTATTATTTCAACAAAGGTTCATGTTACAGAGTTTACAAAATCGCACTGTTTTCACAGTAAAAAGAAAATTAGAATTATACCTACTTCCTCTGCAGATTTTCACAGTCAATGTGAAAATCTGAAACCCTTTTATATCAGTAAAGTAGGTAATCTTATTCACAGAAAATCATATTTAGGATTAGCAAACGAAAACACAGAAGATATTGGTGAGATTCATTTATGATCAAGCTCTGACTGGCCATCGTAAATACGATATCGATTGCCGTCCTCCTAGACACACATGGCCTTTGATGGAAATCCCAGTAATAAGAACTAATAACCGTAAACTTGTTAGTAGAGGCTATCACCGGAATTTCCATCAAAGACGGAAACGACTACAGATATTGCATTGCTACGATGGCGAATCAGCCAGTGAATAGTGGAAACACGTAAACATTACTTTAAACTTGCTGTGTATAGAAAATCCATATATTTAGAGATACTTCCATCGTGATGGTGTGAACAGCAATTCTGTCATTGTCAATCTCATAAGAATAACAAGAATCACCCTTCGTTTTTTTTCTGACGATTTGCGATAAAGAATGCCGTTATCGCTAATAACAAACGAAAGGGAAGACCATAAAGATACGGCGGATATAAATAAAGATAAGAAGCTGGGAATGAGTGCGAACTGACGAAAGAAAGAGCCGTGGGTGATGTTGGAGGAAGCTTGCTTAGAATGCAACCGAGCAAGTTTCGAGACCTGTCGGTCTCAGACAGGGCTTTGATGAAGTTTCTAGTTGGACTCCGGCGTCACTCGCATAGTCATTAACTCCACCCTTTTGGCCTTGAGACGCTTCGCACGGTGAAACTAGATGTTAGAGTGAGGTTTGAAACAGCATTACTTTTAGGATGTAACTTTGACATTTTTTAACAATGACGTATTACTCAGAATTTTTTTTTAATGGTAATTGTGGTAAAAAAATGCCATTAAAAACAGCTTTTCATGACAATTACCCATATGTGTACCCTGCAAACTTAAATGAGAATTTCATGGTGAGTAAATCTAGCATTTCGCTAAATAGTCTATAAAATCTGCAGCGTATATCCTTCGTTGCCCATATAAACATATCTTTTGTCACGAAACGAGTTGTAATAATAATTATACAATTACGATTGCTCACCGAGTAATATAATTTTATGGCACATATAAAACTTTACACTGCATAATAAAATACTGATAATAAACAAAAGCATCGTTATTAATTTTTATCAATAGTAAAATTTTATTACCCCTTAATTTTGCAAAATAAAATTTTCAGTACATTTTACAAAATGCAATAAATCAAACAAAAAAAAATGTAGATTATTTACTCAACTATTGCGAAGAAAAGCCAGCACAAAAAGAACACTGTACGGACGCCGAAAAATTCTCACCGAGTTAAATTTCGGTAAAAAAAAAAAGAAAGTTAATTTCACCTCGTTCCTTGGAAACGGCAAACGCAGCGCGAACACGCCGGAGAAATAAAGTGGAAAAATATGATACAAGTTCGAAAACTTAAAATGAAAGGAGAGCATAAGGTGAAATAAAAGGGGGAAGCCGGCGGGGAGGGCAGAGGAATCGCACGTGTCTGGCATGCGACGGACGTGTCTGACCAATACCATGGCGCTACTACTGCGCGGCCGGTGCGCTCGCACGGTACGACCAAACGGCAAAAACGAGGGGTAAAAAAAAAACGGAGAAAAAAGAGAACGACTCTTTGGAAGGCTCACCTACAGCCGGTTGGAATATATTGCTTTCGAGCGTGATATATCCCCGTGGAGGTTTGGGGAAGGAGGGTGAGTGGAAGCGCGGTAAAAAGTCGGTGTAGTATAAAGAGAGACGAAGAGAGGTAGACTGGGGCTACGAGCACTGGATGAGTGATGTGAGTGCTAATTAAATATGCCTTTACTTCTTCTTTCGAGGACGTGAAGCTCGGCCTTTGTTTGCATTTTGGTGAGTACGTGGGAGTTGTACTTCGTTCTTTTACTTATGTGAGCTCGCTCTAAGATCCCTCTTACTCGTTACCGCTAATGTACCGTCTAATTATACTCAGCGAATTAGCCTTTGAGCAATATTTCTTATTTATTTATTTATTTAATTAAATCATTAAAGGGACTTAGTATATCTTAAATAGAAAATAGTATGAGAAAGTAAAATACAAAAACTATAACTGAAAGTAAACTAAATATAATTTAGTAAGGCACAAAGAAGCGCAGAGTACCTGTAAATAAATTAATCTTGTCTATATTAACTAATGAAACTGGGATAGTGTTCGAAAAACGCCTTATTTTTAATTTTATGTTAGCGCCGTTATTATATGACGGTTTACCAAAATTTATCAAAAGCTGCTATTAAAAATCATTCTCGAAGACTTATTATAACGCTAAATGAATAAATAATTCATGCAGCTTCCTATATATTCATGAAATTATGTTAAAAAAAACGAAGATATTTTTTTATTCCTTTTTCCAGATGAAGAATTTTCATAATAATCCGGAATCGACAATTTCCCTATCAAATCACCCGTAAAAACAAACGGGCATGAAGGTGATAACGGTACGTATGATCAGCGAAAATAAAGCCGACTGTAAAATCGAGCGAATTAAACTTGCCATTAAATAAAACAAAGCCTTTCAAAGCTCGACACGTGAACCCCTTTGACAACGCACTAATTAACCGGAAAAAAAAAATTGGCGGAAAAACTCAGTCACCGTGAATATCGCGAAGCGAGCGAAAGCCGAGAGACGGCGTTCGACGATTAAAAATTCGCCGCTGCGAATGAATTTCAGCGGCATTACTCGATTAATTGTAAAAATATCGCTGCTTTCGACACCTCGCGAAACGCTGACTCTCCCTCGTAAATCAGCGCTGCCCACGATCGAGTCCGAAGAGGCACTTATCTGCGAACAAACTGCCGATCAAACACCTATCTCCGTTTGATTAAATCGAGTATGACGCAGAATCGAATCTACGCGATTTTTATTGTTCTCCGGGTTTTAGCGATTGACTGTACAAACTTTCGATCGAAGTCCTTTTTGGACTTCGTCCTTTGGCTTTTAGTGGACGATGAACTGAATTCAATAAAGTAACAAAGTAAAACAGCAAAGGTAAATTTTATTACGTTATTCTAATGAATTACAATCGGCTTCGTGTTTTTATTATTTTCGAGTTTGCCGCGCCTGAACTTCCTTAAGAAGATAAATGTGAAGTCTTGAAAAAGTTTAACGAAACATATTATTCTCTTGACGAAAAAAGAAACTATCGAAAAAGATTCGTGTCACCTTTATCTAAAAAAACGTATAAGAGAAACTTTTCTGGATAATGTACAAACTTATTCTTCGAATGTTGAATAAGAAAGTTGAGGATCAGAGTAAAGCACGTTTTATTCTTCACGAAATAATTTCTCAACGATAAAAAAAAAAGTCTACTCTAAGTAGACGTGCAACTATTCATCGTGTTTTTACAATTATCCGATTGTCCTTTCGAGTCAATTGAATTTATTAAACAATTGCTTTTCGCTAAAGTTTATCTCTTATTCAGCTCTCTTACGAATTACATAATAACAACAGTTATATAATTTTTTATACAAAACTTTGCTTACTGTTGACTTACAACGTAACACTACTATTTAATGTTCATTTCCCCGAAGTAATGACAAGCTTTTCTTTATGATTGTATAATTTTATAAAAGAGGGAAAAAGTATTTTTCTCAAGTTCCTTTTCTTTCTTATTTTATTCACTGAATAATGCAATAATAGTTAACAGTAAAAACTCTTTAACAAAAGCAAACTTCTCTAGTACCTTATCTTTCTCCTCCTCGAAAAATAAACAATAACACCGTGAAAACAACGTTGCTACGCGTTTTAAACAAAAGGCTGCTCTTCCCTCCGGGGTATCGCTCTTTAGCAGTCTTTGACAGGCCGAGGCAATAAACATTTCGAACGCCGGTGAAAATCTTATTTCCTCTCGGTATAGGTACTTTGTAGGAAGCGGGCAGCGCGAAAGGCGGAAAAACCCGGCCGCGAAGGAGCGAATGCAGAGGGGAGGATAGCGCCGGGGACGAGCCACCGAGGCGTCATTTCCGTGGCGGTATTTGACCTTTGTAGGCGGCGAATTCATAATACGATGCGCGAATAAGATCATGAAGACGCGAACCAAGAGGCGAGTCCAGTCTACGATAGCTGGCCGACTGGCCGACAAAGTACGCTTTCTTCGAAGAAAGTGAATGATAATGAGGCCGGGAAAAGAAGGGCAAGACGACGATCACAAAGGGCCCGGATCGCCTGATGCTGACACAAAGAGCCGAAGTTGACGAGAATAATACGCGCACGTGTGAATTATATAGGGGATACAACGACGTGAAATATCGCGTGCTTGAAAACGCCAGGCGTTTTTTTTTTCTTTTGTAAACGTATGTAATTACTCGCATATCTTTTGAAAATGTGAGGAAAATTCATTTGATTAAGCGTAAATTAATAAATATAGTACATTACGGTACAAGGGGGGAAATTTGAAGTTCCGCCACTGCGTGAAGTTGACGCCCGAGGCGAAGCCGAGGGCGTCATTTCACGCAGTGGCGGGCCTTCAACCTTCGCCCCGTGTA
>JAWWEN010044667.1:0-12352 GCA_035582955.1 Sycophila texana
TTCCACTTGAATAAAGATATTTGAATACAAAATACTCATCTAATTATTCATAAATTATAACCCATATTTCCAATAATTGTCATTCCGTTAGTTAATTAAATTAATAAAGCGCGGCTGCATTTATCTGCTCACGTTTCCCTGTGCGACGACGTTATTACCGTCATTTTTGCGGCGCGGGGAGGCTATCTGTATTTTCGGGGTTAAACGAGAAAATGTAAATTCAGTACATCAGTTACAAGAAACTAATAAAAGCGGATTACGGAGGTGCACCTTAAGTGCGCGAGACAAAAGCCGCGCTCTTACGTCCAAGGCGCTGGTATACTCGGCCGCGGGGTTAAGCTTCCAAGCGCATTGGGCGTACAAGCTGAATCAAAATTTGAATCTTCGAGGAGTTCTCATACTTTCAATGTATTTTACAAAATTTTCAAAAAGAAAAAAAAGAACATCCGATGAATTATTCAAGAACCTCTCTTAATGCACCTAATACTTTCACCCCAATTTGCCTAGTACACTTTTTTCCAGATGAAATTGTGAAAAAAATTCAATCAATAAGTTCATGGCATAGTTTGGCTTTTTACTAACAATTAAGTTGTTTTTAAAATGAGGAGATTATTCTGCGATTAAAATTATATTCAATAATTCATTTACATAAATGATTTAACGAGTTAACTTACATCGATTTCTGTTCATTCACATTTTCAACAAATAGAAAATGATAAATTGAACTTTTTAGAGATTTTTTTATTAATTTTTATCTCGAATGAACGACATTATTTATTGTGTATTTTAAAGTCCTCTGAAAAATTCAAGGCAATACAAATTTACTGTAATGAACAGGAACATTAATTTCTAAAATAAACGTTAAATCATAAAACAATACATTTCAATATTGTAATGTCAACTTGAAGAGAAAGCAGTGAGAGAACATGGGATGTAGATAAAGCCATGGACCGGCAAGAATCATCGATTCAACAGGCTTACACGTCGAGTACAGAGAAGATTCACAATGCCTTTCCACTGACTGTACCAGCGGCGCGGTCTTAAGTCAGCTGTAGTCGCACCTAAACGCTTAACGAGCACCGGAGATCGTCTACGTGCGAAACAGCGGCGGCGTCGTCGTATAGCATAATGACTCCCCGAGACGGTGAGCCCCTTCGTGCCATGAGAGTTGCGCGGTCCAAAGTGGCCGACGCACACAAAGAGCCCGGCGAGCCTGAGTAAAATTTACACGACTCGATGTAAATTTGTCAATTGCAAATAAAAAGTTCTTGTAGAAATAATCACTAGGTTCTCTTCTTAAATCAAAAACGATATATATGTTTTTATACTAATTACCTTTTCTCATGTTTATAAAGTTATATTCCTGTAAGAGAGGAATAATTACTATATGCACGGAAAACTTTCTCTTTACTTTCCTTTATTATTTCATAATAATTTTTCTTATTAAGAAAATGGCATGACACATGAAGGATGGATTTTGAAATTATTTGAAACATTTATTTGTAAAAATATTAAATAGAATTTACAATAATCGAATAAAATTGATTAGAATAAGGAGCCTCGACTGCAAAAATAGTTATTATAGATTTTGTAAATATCGAGGGTGGTCCTGATAACGAAAATCAACCGTTTCAACCCCTTTGCACGGTTTCCGAGCGATCATTTTTTATCAGAAAGTTGTCTTTTTTTATGAGTAATCGAATGAAATTGATTAGAATAGGGAGCCTCGATTGCAAAAATTATTATTGGTGATGGCACGTTTCCCAGCTCGACGATTCAATGTTTACACCTATAAAGCACGTAACAAAGATTTATTGAAAACATTCAGGCTTATAAAATTAACTCTAAATACCATAGAAAAATAATTGAAAATGATACTTTTAAAGAAAAACAAAATGTGAAGAGCTTGCAATTTCAATGAAATAAAAAAAAAAAAAACCGAGAGACTCTAGAGCGTTGCCCGATAAGCGAGCATCTTCCCCATAGTCGAGGATCTGTTTTCCCAAGCCGCGAAAACCCTCGGCCGCTAATGGAAGCCCGAACTGCGCCGCCCTCGAAATCAATCGCACTAATGTAGGCAAAAAAGAGGGAATGGAGCGGCGCCGCGCGAAAAACGAATTATCGGCCGGCGCTTAGGTGAAAACGCAATTAACGTCGGTGAGCTATGGGGTTGCGGTTGCGGAGCACCTTCATCTGAGGCTCCTCGGTAATCGACGACTGATCATTTGCACTATTATTGCCGGGACACGTTAGCATTTTTTTTAACTTTCTAAATATACGCTTTCAATTTGGGGAATCCAAATTCGTTCAAAATAAATTGGTGATAATTCTTTATCAACTATTTAATATATGCGTTATTTTGTGAATTATTGTGTTTATTTATAAATAATAATTAAATTATTATATAGTCATCACCATCGATTTCGTTAACTTCGTCTACAAGGACAACGATAGAAACATCGGAATCGTCAGCGAAATTGTATGTTGAAATCCTCATCTTTATGTTCTTGCTCACCTTCATCTCACCCTTACACATTTCAAAAAATAGGTATTTTATTTGCCATTTTTTTAAGCACTAGAGAAAAGTAAACTCTTCCAGAACTGGATATCAAGTTTTGAAAGAATTTATTTCACTTTATTACTCGAAAAATCGCAAATTAAAATAGGTGTTTTTTGAAATGTGCTTTTTTTTACTTAAAGGCTTTTTTTTACTTTTTTTTACTTAAAGGCGACAAAATGTATTAAAAAATGCTGCATTCAAAACTTCAATAAAAGAGAATAGCGTAATATTACAATTTAATGATTAAATAGAGGATTGATAAAATCGGAAATCGAGAGTGGATCATCATGGATATACAAAAAATAAAAGGGCGCATTAGGCAAAGTGTGTGGCGGGATCTTTTTCATTAGGATATTGAAAATACCGCATGACTGAGCGCCCGCCGCATTACCTTCGATGTGATTCCTCCACCTCCGGCATCACGAATTCTAACGTCGCAATATTCGTTAGGTCGTTCACGGGGGAGCCGAAGTACACGCGAGCTCGTATTTACACACTGCAAGGGGGAGGTGGGGGCGGCAGACGGGATTCCAGATTCCACGTGTACGTGCGTGTTTTCACTTACCTCTCGTTGTAGCATCGATCGGTGATGCCCGTGAATTTAAAGAAACACGTCGCGTCATTTTTTACCAGGGCTGCGGGACGTTTCTTCCAAGAAAGGATGAGGGAGGCGTTGGCATTTGAGGGGTATTTACACTTTTTACTCACTGAAACGCGACTGGCCTATTCACCCTTTGAAAATTCACTCTTTGACGTTAGAAGTCGTCCACTTATTGGGAAGAGTGAACGGCTTATAACATTGAAAGAGTGAACATTCACTCACTTTTATACTTGTGACAAACGGTATGAGAAAATTGACTTTCAAATAAATGACGACTTTCTTTTGAATAATTTTGTTTTATCTGCGTGGGATATGTTGTGAAGCGGCATTTTAAAACACGATTTGATTGGCGCACGGGATATTTCTTTCAACGACAAATAGGGGAGATGTTCGCAATTACGGGGTGTTAAAACTTTTCAAACATTTTTTCGATGTGTTATGTTGCGTATGAGAAGATTGGTGGGTAGTATATATTGCATAAGCAAATAGTATATTGATAAATAGTATATTTATATTAAATTATTCATAAAATTCTTTTTAACTTACCAATGGTTTAAACAGTAGTAAATATATCTTTCGTTTCCAAAACTATTAAACTTCTTAAAATCCACATTTGTTTCTATCTGTTTCTGAAATTTAAATAATTATTAAAAATATTACGGCATATATACATGTTTATAAAGTAAAAAGAGTAATTTTTAATGAAAATGTAAAGTCTACAAAACAAAGAATATAAATAGCGCCTAAAAGATTATAAAAATATTTTTGATTTAAATAAATCAAACGTTCATAATTTATTAATATTATCTATTAATATTTGATGAAAAGTTGTTACAATTCGCCTGACAAAACGAGAAATTCAACAAGATGCATAAGATTATACTGAAAACCGTTTTTATCGCTTCAATTGATTAGCATCCACCTAATTAGATTTTACTTCGCTCGCTGCATGAATGGAACATAAATTGGATCCAGCAGCATTTTACTTTATTAAAAAAAAATTCGAAACTGCTTGATTGTACGTAGGTAACTGCCAAAGAAAATACGTGTATCTATAAAAAAAAAAGTTAAAGTGAATTCCAGGAAAACGTCCATCTACGGGCAGCGCAAATACGGTTCTTCGCAATTATCGTAATGTCATACTTTATTTCTAATTAGATTGACCGAACTCAAACATTCATTTACTGAATAATTTACGTGGCCGCCGTAGTATCCACGAAACGATTCCATAAACGGAATTGATATATCGATTTGACGAGCGCAAAAGACCCACAAAGAGGGCCGATGAATTAATGAATAATCACTGCTTTATACTTGCTGATACTCTTCACGATGTATATGCAACCGATACATTTTTTATCCATACTGTTTTTCGATCATTTCAATTTTTTAGTTTAATACTTGATTCCTTTAGAAATTCGTTTTTGGTCTTCCCCTTCTAGTTAAATTATTACAGTGTATAAGAACAGAGCGTACATTTTAACACTTCGCAAACGCGTTCTTAATACTAAAAATGTGTGAAATGTGTCGTTAAGTGAATGTTTTTTAAGATAAAAATTACGTAAATTAATTTGATTTTAATCGAAAAATGTGTTACTGTAAATTAAAAAAAAATGTATGCAACATCTTTTAACTAAAGGAACAGTAATTCAAGCTTCAGTTCAGAATTTGCATTTTAAATGTAAATTTGACATCACATTTTTTCATTTAAAAAAAAAACGGTATGGCCATATTAGTCAGTATATTATTTATTGGAACTTGTTGTTTTTATTTGATTAATGAGAGATTTTTTTAATCAACGAATTTAATATAAAAAAAATTTATATTGCTGCACGATTATATTGATAGTCAATGCTTTTAAAAGAGATAGTAACTTGAATTTCATATACAACACTCGCGCAATAGTCCAAATCGATGATTCCACCGCGGCTCCTACCTTCTTGGTGGTATAATTTGATTTCAAATAACGGATATCCTGACAGAGGAAATTTAGAATTATAGTCAAACATAACATATTGGTAAAATTTGACAATAGTTTAAATGTTCATTCTATGATGAAAAAAAGGAAACTGAAAAAAGAGATGCAACAATTTAAATTTAAGACACTGAGAAAAAAGAGTAACTATTACCAGAAATTTATTAGGTTTTCTAGTAGTAAATGGCGCACACTAGAAATAAAAAAGTAAACATTACAATTAAAATTTTAGTTACATATTTTAACCATTATTACAGCAAATTTTACTTTAGACTTAGCAAACTTTACATTTGCTATACAAAAAAATAGAGTAAATATTACTACGATTAATTATAAATTGACTATGCATTTTAGTACTTTTTATTATAAGAAAATTACTATAACTTCCTAGTACTTTGTTCTATCGACTGTAGAAATTGTTACTAAAAAAATAGTAACAGACATCATAAATCTGGTAACAATTACTACATTCAGGTTTACTAGGATGCATAATAGTAAGATCAACATTTCACTTTTTTCTCAGTGTGGCCATTCTCTAAGGAAAATGTAACATCATTGCATCTTGCAACTCCACTCGGAAATCATCTCTTATACCCTTCAGCTCATCAAAAACACCTGAATTTTTGAAAAGTTCCGATAAATCACTTGGACTCTCTCACTCACGTACAAACAAAAAAAATTCTGGCGGAATTATCGACGTCGGCGTCACTCCACCTGTTTATATATAAAAGCGCGCTCGTCTATTTGTCTACTTTATCCTCTCCGTTCGAGTCGTACGTCGCAGAGATCGGTTACAGATCTTTCCCGGGGGATGCATTATACATGTATCCCTCTCTCCCTACCCCCAGTCCAGCCACGCTCCTTACGCGCCGGCTGCGTTTTTCTGGCCAGCGGCGAACCCTCGCCCATTCGCTGGGAGATTGATAAATAATGTTATTTCCGCCGAGGGCCACTCCTGGGGTACTCCTCCCTTTACTTATCTACGACTATCCTCCTTATTTTAAAGTATCATCTTCGTATGCTTTTCTCGGGGTGGGGGCCACGCCTTGATTCATGCCCCCGCTTTGGTTCCCCGCGAAATTGTGTACCTCATGGTTTTTTATGTCTTGTAAGAAAAGTGGATTCAATTGATAAAAGATTTTTCATGTCCCGAAGGTTGCGGCTGAGGGAATTTGTTAAAAGAGGACTCTAATTCTTTTGCCATATTTTAACATGTATGTAATGCGTTTTAAATTCACGTCGTGCGTTTTAAATGTAATTGTAAGTGAAATACATCATCTGTTCATAAAAAAAACTCATTTTGGTATTACAAATCATGTACTACAGATTTTCTGCAAAATTTGAGAATGTCCAAAGGGAAATTCTTTATTGTTCTCTCAGAGTGAACGTGAGAAAAAGGAGGTACAATAATATCATTTTTTTTCTTTTTTTTTTTTAATATATATAAAAACTTTATTACTCTTTTGTACTTTATTTTAGATTAATCAATCTCAATAAAGATACCCAAATAATTTCAAACAGTCTCAATCGTATTAGAAGGCAACACGTTTTTGAATATTTTTATCTCCGACACAATATGAATAACATAAATTTGATTGGAAGGTACGCTCAAAGTGTCAAACTATTTTTAATGCATTCATATATTCATATTAAATAGAAATAATTTAAATGCTGAATAAATTTCAGCAATTCAGCAATTATAATTAAAAAAGTTTAAGTGCTTTGTAATTATACCGCAATTAGTAAAATTAGTGCCATTTTCCGATTAAGCTTACAAAATTATTTTTAATTTACACGTTTAAATAATTGATTAATTCAATCCATTTTAGCTTCCAATTAATTACAGATAATGAACTCAACTCCCACAGCACACGATCAAAAATACATCTGTTGCTATTCTCAAAGTAAAACAAGTCGATGATGCAATTACCGCTAATTACTCCGTGAGTACCCCGTAGATCGTAAAATTAAAAATTCAACCGACCAGCCTGTAAGCAGCCCCGCAACGATATTCCCAAATCTTTCGTTATTTCGTTCACTTTCTTATCAATCGCAACATCCGTCAAAGTCAGCGACGCACCCATATCGTGCGAAAAGTGGTACGGAGGTACTCCTAATAACGCGCGGAGCTTGCGCGACACGCGCGGCTCGCCTCGGGGCTACGCAGCCAGCCAGCAGATTCGGAATACGCGGCACGTACCAGTCGGAGAGCTCTCGCCAATCCGAGCGCCCCAGCGTAAACGCGCTTGCTCTTCTGCACCTGCGACTTCGCCCACTCCCGTCTGAACTCGTCGTCTGTTTCTTCCTCTTTTTTTTTTCTTTTTTTTTTCTGCGTTGTTTCGATCGTCTTGCGCGAGATGCGTTATTTATCCATTTGTTCTTTTGCACCGTTCGTTTGTCTCGTCTGCGCCTGGTCTAGTTTCGCGAGTATTCGGTGGTTTTGTCAATGCTAGCTTTGCAAACAGATCTGTAAGGCGAATTGGAATTCCGATAACGTGTTATTTGATGTTTTAGTTATGGAAGATGAAGGTATTGCGGGTGTGGAGTATGCGGTGGTGCAGAATAATTTTCGTGTTGAAATTTAAGGAGTTGGATGGTCAACCAAACTGAGATAAGTAAATGTGATATTAATTAATTATTGGTATGCGTATAAATTTATTTCCATGGAATATTAAAATATATACTAAACAATTGGTATTAAAAGTTAAGCAAATTTTGTTTAATTACTCGGTAGCTTTTAATGAGATAATAAATAATTATAAGTATGAGTATAAATGTATTTCCATGGATTATTAAAAGGATATACTAAACAATTGGTATTAAAAGTTAAGCAAATTTTGTTTAATTATTTAATTACTCGGTAGTTTTTAATGGTAATTTTTGAAGAATACTAATCTGCGTTGTAGAGGAAACTATCCGGTTTGGCAATTTCTTCAAAAGTATTTTATGTATTTTTAGGTATAATAAAACTCTTTTACGTAAAAAGTTCAGATTGGACGATTCTCTGGGTAAAGTTTATGCATGCTCACTATTCCAGATTTTTATTGACGGAAGAATAAAAAACGCAAAAGGTGTCCACAAGCGAAATTAAAAAAAAAAAGAAGAGTGTCATTTTAGCGACTTAAACAAATTAAAATTGTATTTGAATATCGCAAATTGTATTTTTTATATGGTCGATTGTTTAGACACTTTTATGCGGGAAGCAAACTTAACTGTATCACAGGAGGTTAAAATTTTTTACGAAAAGTGAACAAAAAATATTTATTTTCCAAGCACTCCTCAAATATCCGTAATACCCAAACCATCCGCTAAAATCCTCCAGAGCTTTAAACAATTCATTTAAAAGAAAAAAAAAACAGAACATATCAGAACGTCAACTTTTCTCAAAAACTTTTAGACACTTACTTTCACTCAGTAGTTTTCTAATAAGAGAGGAAGAAAGACAAAACGTGTAAGCACGAACTAATAAACGAAGCTTTCAAAAGCGCACTCCCAGTGTAATTCCCTTTAATCTCCCCTTTAAAGCTTTACAGCAATGTTTATCTTCCGCTTTACGACGCACTCGGCATCCTTTCCCTCCTCACCCCCCCCCCCTCTCTCTCTCTCTCTCTCTCACTCTCTTTCACTCGTTCGCTCTTGGTCTTCGTCAGTTTAATTCTTTATCCTCGCACGTACCTACCGCGCGCTCAGCCTCTTCTCGTCTTGCATACGCACTCAGAAGATCCAGAGGCTAACCGCACAGAGCCATTTGATTTCTATTCCCGTCCCGATTCGATGTCGCGACGCGCTCAAGAAAACGACGAAAGTGTGTGTGTGTGTGTGAGAGAGAGAGAGAGAGAGAGAGAGAGAGAGAGAGAGAGAGAGAGAGAGCGCGAAAGGGAGACCAAGAGCAGTTACGAGGGAACCGGCTCCAAAGAAAGAAGAGCAAATGAATAAATTTTATCGCACTGTGAGCAGCGCGCTGGTAAATTTAAAGGTAGCCCTTATCTCGCGAAAGAACTTCCGATTGTGCATACAAATTGCGTAGGTCAAAGACTTTACCGGCGAATCTACATCGAGCACTTTAATTATTTAAAAAAAAAAAACAAAAAAACGAGGGTTTAATACAGTTATTGTAATAAGCTTAATCGCGCTCGATTTATCAAGTAAAGTACTAACGATGCAAAGTAGTGGATTACTTAGGCAAGGTAAATTCAAAAATTAAATGTGAATTGATATTAACAATCTAGTAGCTGTGGATTTAAAGTGCTACGAATGCTTTAGAGGTTTATGAGAATTTTAATTCTAGGGTGAATAACGATTCTTTTCTTTTTTTTTTTTTTTTTTTTTTGTTGAAGATTTAATGTGCTACTGCAAAACCGATTCATCGATTATCGTGAAGAAATTTTATTTTTGGATATAAGGAAGTATCACTTTTAAGTTAAATTAACGAAATACTTTTCAATGCAGTTTGACTCTGAATTCCCGGGACTGCTGATCAATCTCTTTCTTACACTTAGATAGTTGTTCCCAAGCTTGGACTCTTCGTTCCTCTCCTCTGTCTTTCTGACCCTCTTTCAGGGTGTCTTTCAGATCCTAACTCTCTACCCCTGTCTTTCTTTGATATTCTCTTTCTTTGACTGTAACTCACTTACTTTGACTTTCACTATCTATCTCAGTATCTTTCTTTCAACTACTACTTTTATTTTAAATTCCTATCGTTAACTCATAATTATTTTATAGTTTTTGACACCATTATCTCTTGGTTGACTTGGCTAATCTGCAAGGTGCAAGTTGAACTGTAAATCCTCAACTCTCTGCCTATACATTTTTATTTCTAAATCTAATTTTTTATGACATTTAATCCCTGTATTTTTTATATGCCTTTTCTCATTCACTGAGTTTGATTCTCTTTTCATCGCAGACTTTTTCTTTTGTTGAATCTTTATTTCGTAGTTAATTTGGTTTCTTAATTACTATAATTGCATCTCTGCTTTCCGCTTAAATTCAACATACATTAAAGAACTAACAGCGACTAGTAAACCGAGATAATCTAATCTAATTTAAGGTGTCATTCACTTCGAGAAATGTTCGCGTAAAAATGACTATACAGTCGGGGAAAGTAGTTACAGACTAACATTCTAAAGAAATATACTATATTTTACCGAAAAATTGACTGTGTGTATAATAATATGCAAACTACAATACTATTTGATAAATTTTACTATAAATAGTATGATAATTTTTTTCAGTTATGACAATCTGCGACCACTTTTCCAGACAGTACAATAATTTTTACTAGACATTTCTTTCAAGTATACTCAATATAAAACGACAATTATTATTTTTTATTTACCGGCTGTTTAACTTCACATGAAGTTAGGTTCATATGATTAAAATAATTTAAAAAACAAAAATTTTCAAACTTTGAGCCAATTTCTTCCACAAAAATGTATTCCAAGTGCCGAAAAAAGGAACGCAGCGCAAACGTAGCGCTACATCGAAAGGAAATCATGGACGGAAGGAAAGGTCGCTGCGGCGGCGCACTTTATCAAAGCCTTCGCAATGCATCCCCTGCCGACGTACCATGTATCACGCAGTCCGGTCGCGCTTGGTGTGCGCTGCGCGTCCCCGATTTTGACGCGCAGCGCCCAATCGAACCGCGACACCCGCCGCCGTCCGTGGCTTGTCGATATTTCAGAGGGTATAACGCGTTGTGTAATTTTTTTTTTGTTTTTTGGTAGAGACCGTCGGCTTGAGTCTTAATTAGAATTTAAGGTGGCTACGATATGTTTCTTACAGGAAGTTATTATTGCGCCGATGAGGAAAACTCTAAATGTTGTTGTCGGGTACAAGGTATATAACCTGTGAGATTTCCGAAAATAATTTTATGAATTATTTACGTGTATATTTATATAGTAAATTAAGTTTGATGAGAAATCGTAATTATGGAATCTCTATTTTGTTGATTCCTCTTTATAGATTTAACATACATATGTGCTGCCTGATGATTGAAATCTAATTATTATAATTTTATTTGCAATGACATCATCGGTTAATGATTTTTAATTGGTTAAATCATTTAATTATAGCTGCTCATAATTTAGCAAATACACTACCATAAGCAATACCATATTAATTGACTGTTAAAGCGAACGAACTCATTTCAAATAGGAAATTATGATTCAAAATTATGGGCACATACAAATTTTGTTCCAGAGAAGCATTTTAAAAAAAGAGTTACAGCTCAAAATTTAGCTCTTAAGGACACCCGAGGTCAGTATGACCCCACGAAAATTGCCAACTAATAATTTTATTCAGTAGGAACCCACACTTTTTTACATTTTCGTTTTCATTTCAGATTCTGAAAGAACCTAAAATTTATCATATACGATTGTATTTAAAATCTCATCTCATTTTCCGATATCCTTTTATGAAATATAAAAAGAAAGTTATGGCGTTCGCGATATCTTTATTTTATCATAACTACTCTCCGTTAATGAGGGACACGTGGAGGAATAAGGACTCCAAATTCCAGACACCATAGGCATGTCCTCCAATTAAAAGCTATTCGTTGTATCATCGCAATAAAACGGTAAAGGATTGAAAAGTGAAAATCAAAAATTGAAATTTACGCGTCGAACCTTCAACGGGACACGTGATCTTTATATTTTAAAGTAAATCCCGCATGTCCGAATAAAATGTGGCAGTGAAAATATTTTTTATACTTTTTTTATCGACCGCATCAAAACCCGCGCATGCATACCACGTGACAAATGGAAAACTCGCGTAGGGAACATGAAGTTTGTAACTAAAACAGGAAGTTACATCGAGTACAGCGTCAACGGCTGTCGCGTTTATAAAACCGCGATGTTGATTACGCGGTTATGATATTATAATACTGTATTATACTGAGACCAATATTTAACTTCAACCGTGAAACTAAATCTGCGTGAAAAATTTGGTTTCGTTTGTGACGTTGATGCTTCTTTTGTTATTCATAACTTGGTTTGCATGCAAAAAGCAACATTTCTAGAAAATTATTGTTCGTTACGGAATTTAAACGTACAGTTGGGTATAAAAAATATAAAAAGAAACTTCATTAAGCAATAGGTACTTCTAATCTCTGCAGATTTTGTGACGCGGTGCGTCAATATATGTATGAGAGAGAGAAAGATGAAGAGAGTAGACGAGTAGAGAACGCGGAAGGAGTATGAGTGGAAGAGAGAAGGTGTGA